>CAKNYM010007040.1:0-10669 GCA_932195095.1 Andricus curvator | reverse complement strand
CGACTTATGTCAGTTCTGCATTAATAATAATTAGCGCAGCCAAGTCGCAATTCTAGAATACTTACGGTTGAAAATAAAAACACAGGCGAAGAATCGTCCACGAATTAATCCTTACACAAGTTTCACACAAACTGCACACGAACTGCACTGAACCGGCATCAACCGGCATAGACAAGAACCGACGCCATTACTGGAGTGGGTGTGGTGAATTTCACCCAACCTAACCTTCCAGCATAGTGAGGGTTAGAGCGCAAATGTCACTAGGCTAGTTCCTCTCTATGTGACTCGTTAAAAAGGCCGTCACATGTGGGCAGAAAACGTCGGCGTAAAGCAGCAACTCATGAGAGTGAAAGAGACGGACGGATCTAATTGTCTCTTTCACTCTCATGAGTTTCGATTTTACGCGTTTTTTGCGCGCATGGGACGGCACGTCCAGTCTTATGGGGTTCCGTTCTATGGCAGCAGAAAATGCAAAACACAAAGCAGAAAATCGTAAGAGTGAAAGAGACATATAGATTCACTATCTCTTTCACTTTTATGATATTCTGCTTTGCGTTTTCTGTTGCGCTATATAGTACGGCACCCCCAGTGAAAGGCAACTTTATAGCTTTTGTAACCATTAAGTAATAAACTTTGTTAATTGTTCAAAAGTGCATTAAGCTGATTTACTGCATTTCAATTGACGTCGATTGAAACAGACATTGAACGTCTCACGAATATCCCTGAAAATTTTAAGCTTTTGTGTCCTCAGTGGGTACGCGTGTTACCCGCATGTAGGAACCGCATAATTTCATCACAAGGTGATTGTAAATATGCTCGCATTGTGTCACACCTTGTGTACGCACTTCAGTTGGAATCACAAAATGCTGGCAAGTATGATGCATTTTGGCATGCATGTCATGCGTGCATCGGCGTGCGCGTAACATGCGCGCACGAATTGTTATCTGGGAGGTTTGTTATTAAATTAGTTTGTAGTCGACATTGGAATGCTTTCTCGAAAGCAGCCCAGTGAAGTAGGTTGGTGATATCGTCTTCTTCGTCAGCTGATCCATGTATAGAACCACCGCTTCTCACACGTTATTGGAAAATGGCGCTTAGACTGATGATTCGATTAATAATGTGAAGGCATCTCTGCTTCTCAGATGTCCAGAAAAGATCCTTCAGTATAGATTTTAAGGTATTTATATTGGCATTGCATTGTCTTACCATGCGGTGAATGTATTCATTCTTGGAGTCGCCATCTGGTAAATCCGGGAGTATAGCTACTGCTTCTTCTGTTCTGGCGACGAGTAACTCACATTCATCCAGGGAGATGGTTCGACTGGTTGCTGAATGAAGGAATCGCTCCGGAGACGTGCTTTTATAGACAGAAATCTACATTCTGCGTATACATATATACCATTAAACCATTTCCCTTTCAGGGTAGGCGTGACACTACCCGATTCGGGTAGTGTTTCTAGGTTTTTCTTGTAGTTATAAATAACTACAAGTGTGGGCTCACCACACCCACGATGTGCCAACAAGCACTCATGTCAGTATTCTTGAATGGTCACCCATCCAAGTACTAACCGCGTCCAACGCTGCTTAACTTCAGTGATATGACGAGAACTGGGTTTTTCAGCGTGGTATGGCCGTTTTAAATAGGGTATTCCCGTCGCATTGTCACCCCACCCACCTCCAATCTGACCAAGAAGCTGTGAATCAAACTGCGCATGCGTAATCTTTCATCAGTGGGAGCCCGCTCACAGTACAAGTAATATTTTATCTGTTGAGATTCAAACTGCGCATGCGCGTTAATATTATTAAGGGATTCACCCACCCACCTCCACTCTGACCATGGAGCTGTGGATCAAACTGCGCATGCGTAATATTTTATCTGTGAGGACCTCCCAACCCCAACTCCATCTAGAAGCTGAGTTATAGAATATTCTTTTGAGAATAAAACTGCGCATGCGTGTAAATATTATTAGTGGATTCACCCACCCTACCGTCACTGTAAGCAAGAAGCTGTGAATCAAACTGCGCATGCGCGTTCGTATTATTAGATGATTAACCGTTTAACCGCACTATATCCCACCTTCCTTTCCATATAGATTATTCTGATAAGAATCAACCTGCGCATGCGCACCACTAACTATAAACTAAGGTTTACTTAAAGGATCTAACTTAAAATTATTAGCAGAGGGAAATCATGAGTAAATAGACATTTAATAATCCATTTAAAAATATTTATTTAACAAAAATCTTAACCTAGTTTTTACAATTCGGTATAAAAATCCACTCGAACTCTGCAAACAGAAAAACGTGAAACAGAAAAAACCTGAAACAGAAAAAAAACCTGAAACAGAAAAAATCCGGAAACAGAAAAAAACCTGAAACAGAAAAAAAACCTGAAACAGAAAAAACCTAAAACAGAAAAAAAAACTGAAACAGAAAAAACCTGAAAGAGAAAAAAAACCTGAATCAGAAAAAAAACCTGAAACAGAAAAAAAACCTGAAACAGAAAAAAACCTGGAACAGAAATAATCTGAAACAGAAAAAAAACAGAAACAGAAAAAAACCTGAAACAGAAAAAACCTGAAGCAGAAAGAAACCTGAAACAGAAAAAAAAACTTGAAACAAGATAACTGAAATAGAAGAACCTAATTGTCTAATGTATATAGATTATATAATGAAATTCATACACAAACATATTTTGTATCTTCTTATTTTTATACAAAAAGCAAATGTTGCTGTTTTTATAATAAAATAACAGATTTATTTATTTTATTTTTTTATTAAATATGACGATGATGTATGCAGTCGGGAGGGTGGCGATGACAAACACGAGGATGACGGTGACTACGTTGTTGACCTCTCACTTCAGCTGGTGGTAGTGGTGGTGGTGGTGTTGATGATGGTGGTGGTGGGGGTGTTGTTACTGGTGGTGCTGGTGCTGTTGGTGGTGGTGAGTCTAAAACCTGCTGCAGCGAATATGAGGACGATGATTATGGCGGTGACCCCTGTGGCGATGGGACTGGTGATGGTGTTGAAGGCCACTCCAACTCTAAGAAGTGTATTGGTGATGATCTGTGGAAATCTATCAAGAGCTCCTCCGATGAAGATGAGCATGATGAAGGAGACGATGAAATTAGTAGCTTCCATCGAGCCATCTGTAACACTGGTCAACAAAATGTGACCTATGTGCTCATGGAATGAGATATGTCATTTTTGGAGTATTTTTTTGTGCTGAATCCGAATCTGTCCTCCATTTCTCTCCAGCACGTCAGGTTTTCGTGATTTTTTCATTCAATTTTTTTGTTGAAAAATCACAAATCGTGAGATAAAATGTTGTAAAAAATTTTTTCAATGAAAAGCAATATATGATTTCAATGCATTTTTTAATGCCGAATCCAACGGTGGGCTTGTTTTTTCGATATCTTGTACGGTTGCCCAGTCATTCTTTTCGTTTTTCAATGCCAAATAAATTAAAAGAAAATTCAGGGTACAGGCTATCACCGTTCAAAAGCGAAGTTGTCTCTTTCTACAGAGTTGCCAGTTTGACGGCTTACACGTACTTTAGGCGAATCATTGTACTGTGTCTAGTATTTTATTGCACCACAATCTTCAATATCTGCAAATTTCACATTATTCACAAAGTTTTTCATTTTCTCAATGTT
Source organism: Andricus curvator (assembly GCA_932195095.1). Classification (NCBI taxonomy): domain Eukaryota; kingdom Metazoa; phylum Arthropoda; class Insecta; order Hymenoptera; family Cynipidae; genus Andricus; species Andricus curvator. The sequence continues at coordinate 7,010 of CAKNYM010007040.1, read as the reverse complement.
AACAGTATTCAAAGCTTCGGATTCTTGAGCAGATTTTAATCACGCAGGCGTCACACGGGCGCTACACAGTGGGCTTTCGGGGTCGCTGATTTCGATTTTGACGTCAAAAATTACAAACTCAAAACGGCGGATCCAATATGGCGACCTAAATTGCATAATTTTATATATTTGTCTGAGGCTTGATATAAGGGATTTTTGGGCTGGCTGATTTCGAATTTGGCGTAAAAAATTACAAAAAAATGGTTGATCCAATATGAGGACCAAAGTTTCATATATTTGTCTGAAGCTTGGTATAATACCAAATTTAAGACAAATGTATAAGAAAAGTTCAATTTTGTCCGCCATATTGGATCCGCCATTTTGAATGTGTAATTTTTGACGTCAAATTCGAAATCAGCGACCCCGAAAACCTACTTATACCAACTTTCAGACAAATTCAACGTACAATCGAATTTTTGCCACTTTTACCCGTCTGCTGGCCCACTGTGCAGCTCCCGTGTGACACCTGCGTGATTAAAACCTGCTCAAGAATCCGAAGCTTTGAATACTCTTCACTGTAAGGTGCGAATTTGACATTTCTCAAATTAAATAAATAACCGTACCTAACGAGTCAAACACCCATCTTACAGTTAGTATATACATATAATTATTCATACATTATTTAAATATTTAATGTATAATTAAACTAGACCTAAGAAACCATAGAAATAAGAATAGCCGACACACTGTGACGCTAGCATGTATGAGGCGCACGGTCGACACACGCATTCATACACTCACTAGACGCTAAGCTGTTTGAGGCGCTAGCGTGTGAACTTACACACTCACACTCCTTGCATTCTAATTGAACAATACAATAGCAACAGTCAGAAAAGAAAAAGCAAAAGGAAATTAGGAATAATGAAAGAAACTGTACATATAACGAAAAGAGTCAAATACAACAAGTAAATTTTTTTAATAAACTGGGAGGAAAAGAAATGAAAAGGAGACGATACAAAATAGAATTGCAAATCAAAATTTAATTTAGGATTTCAAATAGATGCCATTTCGATTCTACTTAATTATGAAATATCAGCAACAATATTGACCTTTGAATTATAATATACTCTAATAAAGACTATAGGAAATTATAATCATTGGAATTTAAAAGGACAATGAACCTTTCAATTTCTCAAATCCTATTAGTCTTTAAATAAAAATTGGCAGTAGTTATGAAAAATGCAGGTTCATTAACTTCTAGAAATGAGTGGAATCGAAATGCCGGATCATCAAATTATTGGAAGTAGTGCCGCGGAAGAACACCTATCGGGCGTGAGAAATGCAATTTTGCAAAATACGACCAAACACTCTCCCAGAGGTGTTCTACGGCCGAAAGCAGTGCCTTCACCCACTGATCGATTCAGAGTTTACGACAGTAACTCAAAATCGATCATAAATCATTCTTAAGTCCGCCGTCCGACAGAAACCACTAAGAATCCGTCGGAAGGAATTTCGCGTTCGGTTTTGTACCCTTACCTGTCTCGATTGTTTCGGTCGCGGTCCGACGTTAAATAACAAATTTAATTCGGAAAGAGTGATCCCGCTATTGCTGGAAAATAGATTACGGGAGTCAGTTTAACTTTGCGGCAAGTTGGGTTTTTTTTAACTTTTAGTTTCCTAAATTCCTTTTAATTTTCTGACTAAAACAAAAAAAATAAAAATACGAAAAATCACACGGGGAAGTAAGTACTTCCTGGATTGGAAAGAAAGCCATGTAGTAGGGTAACGGTAACAAAGGAACGGTTTTTCTCGTTTCGTTTTATCCGAAGATATTATCTGAAATTTCAAAAAAGTGGATAAATGAAAAATGTATTAAATTCACGCCTCTCAATTGAGAGTAGGTTAATAAAAACTTTCGGGCTACGAGAATTGTTCATCATTCCGCCTGACATCTGGTAATGTACAGTATCGACAGTTATTACACTACACTTCACACACACACAACCACATATTATATGTGATCTATATATATATTTTTATTTTCAATGTTATTTTTTACGATTCAAACAAAAATTACGTGTCCTATCAAAAAATTACTAATTACAAATTTGTAGCTCTTTTTTGTATGAGCAACTTCGGTCTATTCATTTTTTTCATAGCTTGTGCCGTTTTTTCAAAAGTTTAATTTTTTTATTTCTAATGTTATTTTTCACGATTAAAATAAAAACTACGCGTCTTATCAAAAAATGATGAGTAAATTTTTTTTTTTTTTTTTTTTTTTTTTTTTAAAAATTTTTCCCCTTTTTTTTTTTTTTTTTTCTTGCATAGTTTGACCGTAAAATGGAATTTTTTTATTTTCCCTTATTTTTTGTGCAATCAAAATTTGAATTTTCGATTTTTCGAAAAATTTCAAAGAGGTGTTATGATAATCTTGTACAAATTTTAAAAAGCAACGTTTTTGTATTTACGACTTTTTTTCATATCGTGCTTTGTTTGGCTTAGAATATTCATTTTCGATTGTTTTTTTGGATTTTGAAAATGCTATACCTCTGATAATTGTCCTTTTATCGAAAAAAGTCATAAGAATCAATGGTTCAAGTTTCCGAGTGCTATGAACAGCCGCACATAGAATTTGTGAATATTGAAAAAAATGGTCTCGAAAATTTTGAAAATGCTCTCACTTCTTGAATTTTCATCTAAAGTAGCTGGTTAACGAACTCGTTCTCTCTTTTTAGGCCTCAAAAATGTGTGCCAAAGCACAATCTAATCTGATCAATCTTACGAAAGTTATCGTGCCTACACGATACTACAGGCTACAGACAAACACCTTAGTGAAAATTTAGTAGAATTCGACGATCTAGGTGCATTAAGACGTTTACACGGACACTTTTTGTAAAATTTGACACCTTTTCCATCATGGAAATAAAAAAAAAAATTAATTTTTCTTGCGTATATCTTTTTGGTTTTATTTTTTATAATATCTACTTTCAAAATGGTACACTTTTTCAATTTTAATTTTATTATATTTTATATTTTTACTATATCTTTATGGTTCTATGTTTCATAATACACGGAGAGACTTTAGGTATTAATATTTCTTTTACCGCATATTCATAATTGAAATAAAATATACGAATTTAGGGATAATCGAGGTACGGTAAGAAAAAGTCGAATAGTGACTATGAAAATGCAGACTAATATTTCTGATTGAAATAAATCGTAAGAATATTAGACTCTTACACAAAAAAATTACAGTTTTTCTAAGTCGCTGTATTAAATTTTGTAATGGATTCAAATAACGAAAATTGGTATAGTGCTTTGAAAGAAGCGAAACAAACGCTTTGCAATCTTTCTAAACCACTATACGAAAAATGGGGGTCACGTGATATTGTGTTTCACGCTGGCGCATGGCAAAAAGGAAGACGGGTGGAAGTGTATGAACGCACACTATTGCATGGGGTATGCTTGGAAGTCGCTCGCTGGCAACAGTGTGTTTGTTTACGAATCCTATATTAATACCTATTCGCATACATAAACCTATCTTATATCTATAAATCGCACGCATTACGCTGGGACTTATGATTCTTTCTGCCCTTATATGTTATACTAACCAGTGAAACGTATCGCTACTTGTGAGAAACTAATAGTGCTGGGTCAAAAATTGCAGGTGCCCCGGACTTTATCAAATATTTATATTTATCATTTATATATATATATATATATATATATATATATACATATATATATATACAGTGAATTATTCAATCGGAAAGATCATCATCCATGGGAAAATAAACTATTAAAGCGACGAACATTTGCATGAAAAATTTGGTTTCAGAAACTTAAGATCTGAATTGAAAGATTGCTTCAGAATTATTTCAAAATTTGAAACACAAAATTAAAAGCAGAGTAATAAAGAAGTAAATTTATGCAGTGACTTATCAATTTTGCATACCTATAATTACAGAAAGTGACATAATTAATTTAAAAATATATTTTTTCAAACGAAGCGACAGTTTTGCAGTTTTAGTTTTTTTTGTTTGGAAAATTTAAAAGTAATTATCAGCTCAATATCAATACAAATATTACAACATATTATCTTCAGAATTATCTTAGGGCGTTTACTCAAATTCTGTAAAAAAATTCCCTGACAATCCCAGTTTTTTCCAGGTATCTATAGATTTTTTCAAGGTATAATTTTCCTGAATAAGGAGTCACTTAAGTATTAAGTATCGTATTTTTTAGGGCAATTCTGATCCTACATCCCTTCAAAGTATTACATAATACTTAAAAACACTTTTCGTAAAGCATATCTGTGGATGGTTAAATTGTAATTACCTGAGTTTATTAAAAGTGATAAAAAAATAGGAATAAATAAACCGTGGTCCAAAAAAGGCTTTATTTTCCTCCCAAAATAGCTGCCCTAAAAATGGTGCCTTTTGGTGTCAAAATGTCTCCTGAAAATTGGCATTATTGAAAAATATATATTTAGGGATCTTTCAAGCCTATTCTTGCACAAAATTGCTTTTTTAATTGCCACTATAAATGGATTATTTTATTTCGGTACATATGCATTTGATCCTTTTGTATTATAAAGTAAAAAAATCCATTAACAGCGGAAATTAAAATAACGTAAGCAATTTTTTGCAAATAATGGGATTAAGAGATACCTAAATATATATTTTTTTAATTCTGCCAATATTCGGGGGACATTTTGGCACGAAAAGGAACAATTTTTAGGGGATCGAGCCATTTCATAAGAACAAATAAGGATATTTTCTATACCACTATAATAAGTATACAACAGTTACGCGAGTTAATTATGAATAATCTTTTCCTCTGCCCTTGTAAATATATGATGTAACTGTGTAGGAACGATATAATTTTTATATATAAAATGAAACAATGATGTTCTTTAATTTATGAAAGTAACTTTATAGAAGGACAAGAAATTTCTTAATGGTACAAGCTTTTAGGAAAATTATAATTACTACTAAAAAAATCCAACTTTTAACGAAAAATGCTTTTAACATATTGAACTGAAACTCTCTTGAGCCTGAAAGAAAAATGAGCTTCCTCATTTTTTTATAAAATTTTTTTTATTATTTATATATATCAACTTAAAATTAAGAGCATATTTAACATATTAATATTTTTAATAAAATACTTTTCCAGTGTCTATGTTCCGAAGGAGATAATCCTATAACAACATTTTTCGTCAAATAACACTACCATTTACTGGATTTTATCTCCCCAATAATCTATATCTGAAGCTTTGTGAACTTATCACTTACGGGGTGCCCGCTGGACCGAAAACCGGGAAATGATCAGGAATTTGTTGAGACCGGGAAAAACCGGTAAATGGCAGTGAATTTATTTTTTCACCAGGAGTTTTACAAATTTGTAGAAGAACAATCTATTAAATCACTTGGAATATCACAAATATCATATCACATGGTATAATTCAAATAAAAATAGGTTCGATTTCAACTTTTTTTTTCAATGTTGAGTTCAGTTAACTGTTTCAATTACTACATCATTTAGTTTATAACGCTTAATTCTAAAATCTTTTACTTCACAATTTTTCCATTTTATATCTTCATTTTTAAACGTAAATTTTTAATTGAAATAATTTAAAAATTCAGCTTTGAAGACTTTAAGAATAAAAAATTAAAAGCGTTTGAAATTTAAAAGTGTTTATAAAAACGTTTTAAGTTGATCAACTGTAAATATAAATTAATTAATAATTTTAAAACTGAACTGTAGTTCAAGTGTTAAAAATTGTACAATAATTATTTTACAATACGATTCTAATACTGTTCAAAATTAAAAAATTTACAAATATTGACGTTGAAAATCCAACTTTTTTGATACGAAAGCCTTAACAATTAAGCAAATTGAAATACCTGATTGAAACTTTATAAATTATTTTCAATGTGAAAATAACTTAAAATTAATATATTCATAATTACACGCTTTTATTCAATTTAAAATACTATTCAAATATTGTTTCAGTCTAAAATAATAAATTTTCAACCCATTCAGTTAAACATTTTTTAATTACAAAAATTTCAAAATGAGCAATTATACATCAAATATTCAAAACTAAACAATTTGAAACTGAATTGTTTGAAACAGGAAGCCTTGAATGGTAAAAAATTAAACTTTCAACGTTACAATTTTTATTGGAACGTTGAATAATAATTGAAAATTATCAATTTGAAACGACTTTTATTCAATTTGATTTTATTTATTTTCAATTTGAAACGAATAAATAAGTTTTGGTATTTAATTATTTTCCCAATTGCAAGAGTAACTTTTTCTTCTTTATTCATAATGTGTCCCATAAGGGTTTACATGACCTCCGTTTCTTACAAGACCATCTACAAACTTTATATTATCTTATCCTTACTATTTACAAATATTTACAAAAATTTACATCAACTCTTATATCTATCTCCTTACTTCTATATTAATCTAGCGCCAATTTACTGTCGGAAGAGTGCGCGAGCGATCGGAAGCGAAAAAGCGAGAGAGCTAGGGAGTGAGAGCGAGCGCATCCGCATCTTAATCTACTTATACTATTATATAATATCTACATGTAACTACTTACAGATCTTTACGCTTCTAATCTATGCGACTTCCGTTTCCTTTTTCCTTCACTTGCACTTCTCTTCTATCTCATTCTCATTTTGTCATTTTTCCATATCCATTCTTTCATTCTTTCTCATTCGCCCCTCTAGCCCCCTCCAACTCCTTCATCCACTCCTCACCCATTCCATCCTCACCTAGAATATTTACCACATTCTCTTGCCAGCTTCCTCTATCTTCCATTCCTCTCCTACATCCGTCCTATACATGCTCCCATATTTCCTCCTCCCATTCACATATTCTGCACTTTCTGTTCTCTTCCTTTTCCCAATACATCCCCTCCCTAACCTCGTTTCCCAATCTAAATCTTACTATTCTGGTCCATCGTCTCTGTCCCCATCCCTTTTCTAAATACTTTGGTACTCCTTCCTTTTTTATCA
>CAKNYM010007039.1:0-13747 GCA_932195095.1 Andricus curvator | reverse complement strand
CACAAACGAACCCTTCTATACTCATCCACAATCCACTCACCTCAAATGTTCTTGATTTACAATTGCAATTTTGTTGTTGAAATATCGCCAGTATTAGAGTTCTCGTTCAGAATTCATTTTTTTGGTTGAACATTAAACTACGTGGTTGAAAGTTGAACTACGTTCGTGAAAATTAATTTTTTAATGAAATATTAGCTTCTATGGTTGAAAATTTAATTTTTTATTTACATTTACTTTAATTTAAATTTCATTTTTTCAACTGACAATATAACTATTTCGTTGAAATTTCATGTATCAAACTTGACTTTTTTGGTTGAATTCAATTGGGTTTAATGTAATATTAAATCTTTTTCGGTTTCACTATCAAGTATGATAATTTTTGATGAGAATTCATCTTTTAAGGTTGGAAATTCAACCACTTGTTTAAAATGTACAGTACTTCCTTAAAAATTCATCTCTATGGTTGGAAAGGCAATCATTTTTGTGAAAAGCCGTTTTTTGGGTTACAATTTATCTTCGTTGTTGAAAAAATTGCATCTTTTTGATTAAAAGTGGAACTGACTAGAAATTAATCTGTTTTTGGTGAAGATTCAACTACTTTGTTAACAATGGGTCGTCGTTGGATGAATCATGCTGCTGTTAATTTCAAATTAAAATATTCTCCGTCGAAACGTTTAAACTATTATATTTATTCTAAAGAATTTACTTTTTTTGTTGAAAATTGTAATACGCTGGTAAAGATTCATTTTTTTGGTTACAGATTCATTTCTTTGGTTCAAAGTTGAACTACTTATTGAACATTGAACATTCCATTCTAAGTTTTACAATTCTTCTCTTTCGGCACAAAATCTTTTTTTAATTGAAAATTCAACTATTTTGTGGAAAATGTAATACATTTCGACTTGAAATGTATGAAATGAAAAGCGTTGCTACATAACCGGCATGAATTCGTGGTAGAACCCAATACCGTTGGATTGTACACAATATCCATTAAAAAGATCACGGGGACTTATTAGCGTGGACCAACTGATTCCCAGCTTACAGGCTAGGAGAAACTGAAGGGTCTTCCGCTGTACTGTTCAACGCAAGTGAATTTCTATGGTGAACAGGGACTACATGGTCGGGCTGTCGTTCACGGCCAGATTCACGGCTGAGCAGCAGTTGAATTTTCGACTAAAAAGGACGACTTTATAAAAAATTGTTGTTTTAATTTTTAACCGAGCAGTTGCATTCAAAAGTATTGTTTCGCATTCACGATTTGTTACCGTGAAGTCTGTTATGTGTCAGTTTCGCATTGGAGGTTAGTCGAAAACGTTTAAAGGCGATACTTCATATATAACGTTAAATTCCTGAATGCGTTTGAATACGAAAGATAAAATTTTTTGCACGCAGTGCATGTTTTAATGCTTTCTAATGCGACCGAATGAGAGAAAATTTCAGAGCGAATTGAAAACTTTTTAAATCGAGAGTTCGCATTACTTTGAATCCTTTTGAAAGCGAAAGAATGAGACACATTTTTTGAGCGAGGTAAAAACTTTTCAATGCGAAAGTTCGCATATATTTAAATACTTTTGAATGCGATAGAATGAGACGAAATTTTATATCGAGTGAAAACTTTTTAATGCGAGAGTTCATACTGGTTTGAATACTTTTCAATACGAATTAATGATTGAAATGTTTCGGTTAAGTGAAAACTTTTTAATACGAAAGTTCGCATTAGTTTTAATGATTTTAAATGCGATCGAATGAGAAGAATGTTGTGCGTGAATTGAAAACTTTTTAATGCGAAATGTCGCATTGGTTTAAATTTTGCAAATTCCAAAAGTAATTGGAATACTTTTGAATGCGTAACCGCGGATTAAAATTTTATTCAATATTTTATAAAGTGTTTATTTATTTATTAATATTTATATATTTATTGTACATTATTTAAAAAAAGTTTTACAATAAACAGGAACCGCTTGATTACTTTTATACTTTTAAATGCGGAAGATCCACCACTGCCATCTCGCATTCGGCGTCTTGAAGTTTAATGCGAACCAATACTTTGTAATGCGAATCATCGACACTGCCGTTTCGCATTCAGCGTGATGAAGTGTAATGCGAACCAGTAGGGTAGACTGGGTACGGTTGTGCCAGGGTACGGCTGTGACAGTCGTCATATTAGCGTAACTATAAGGAATACCCGCTCGAGTGGAAGGGGAAAGAGGAGCGGCAGGCCCATCTGAACATGCGTCACAGCATTGCGTCAATTTTTGCGTAACATTGAAGCTTGCAGAGGACTACATTACTTTTTAACAGCAAAAAGTAAGTATTTTTATTCGATTTCTTTTAATAATTGTTGTTATATGTGTACAGATAGAATAACAATTGTTTTTCCTCTTTATAGGTTAAACATTAGTGGTTTGGTTACATAGAAGTGATTACTTTGTACGTTATTGTTATTATAATTATGATTATTATTATTAACCCAAGCACTGTCACAACGGCCCCTGGGGTGTGGTCGTTTGTGACATTTTTGTTTGTTTTCTAATTTGCTCCTATAAATTAACCATTGTACTTAGGGACAAAATGGTACTATTTATTCGTAGACAAATGTACATTTCACACTAAAAAATTCCTTTCATCCAGCTAACTGGCTTACTGAAAAAATTATAGTCGATGAAATTGAAAATTGTCACAACCGTACCCAGTCTGCCCTACGAACTAATACTTTTAAAATCTTTTTTTCGGAACAGGAAACAGAATTGAATCGCATTCAAAATGTCAATATATTCTAATACTTTTCAATACGACGTTTTTTGCAGTGGGGTTACCTGAAAACTTCATTTTAACTTCATATTCAAAGACAGGACTTGTAACGTTTTTAACTCAAAATGTTTTATAAACGGAATATAACAAATTCCAAGGAAAATAAAGAATTTGCAAATTTAGTTTGCTTCTCACTTATTTAAAGTTATTTCTCAAGGTATTAGATGTCGGTATAATTACTGCGATTTATTTGTTTCAATTTTGAACTTTAAAGAATTCTCCCACCCCACCCCACTCTACCGTAATAAATCGTTACGAAATATGCCCCCCTCCCCTGATCTGTTGCGTAATTTAAGTAATGTCCCGCACCGCGGACAAAACTGTTCTTTACTCCCGGATTAGGAAATCGAAAACGATTTCACGAATCGTTCTTCGCCTTGCTCGCTTGCCTTGCTCAGCCGTGAACATTGACGCGTGAATATGTTCGAATATGAGAGGAGCGAATTCACGGGACAGCCCGACCCTGTTCACCACAGAAATTCACTTGCGTTGAACAGTAGAGCGGTGGACCCTTCAGTTTCTCCTAGCCTGGAAGCTGGGAATCAGTTGATCCACGCTAGTAAGTCTCCGTGATGTTTTTAATGGATATTGTGTACAATCCAACGGTATTGGGTTCTACCGCGAATTCATGCCCGTTATGTAGCAGCGCTTTGAATTTCATACATTTTCAGTCGAAATGTATTACATTTTCAACAAAATAGTTCAATTTTCAATCAAAAAAATATTTTCTGCCAAAAGAGAAGAATTTCCAAACTTAGAACGGAATGTTCAAGCCGAAAAGTGGAATATTTGAAAAAACTTTTGACTTGAAAAATCACAAAGATGAATTTCCCACCAACAAGTTAAGTTTTAACCAAAACAGATTATTTTTAAACCAAATGTTTGAATTTTCAAGCAAAGAGAGGAATTTTTAACCAGAACATTGCCAAAAAAGTATCATCGGAAAATAATTATTATTATTACTGTGATATAGTGATATTTCTATAATGAATTTCTCATAATTTTTTGGCGATTATTTTTATTCCTTTAATTCCTATAAGGACGAAAAAAGTAAAGGAAATTCATAATAGGAAAAAATAGGCGTAATTTATATATATTTTCGTATAATACTTTTTCGTAAGGGAATAGTTGAATTTTCAACCTACAAAGCTGATTTTTCAAGCAAATACTTTAATTTTAACTTGAAAAATGTATTAAAAAAAAATTTTAACAAAGGAGTTCGAGTTTCAACAACAGAAATGTATCTCCAACCTATATATGACTTCTCAAGGATAAATGTAATACTGGAAATATTTAAACCAAAAATGTTGTAATTGGAAATCGAAAGCTGTAAAATTCATCCAGGAACGATCAATTATTAACAAAATAGTTGAATCTTCAACAGAAACAGACTAATGTTTAGTCAAACAGTTCCATTTTCAATTAAAAAGATGAAATTTCTACCAAAGAAGATACATCACAAAAAACGAATTTTCAAGAAAATAAATTACTCGTAAACCATACAGAGGAATTTTTAATGTAGTTTTCAACATTTTAGCTAAGTGTTTGAATTTTCAACCATAAAATATGAATTCGGAACAAAAATGGTCCCAGTCCGGAACGGGACACACCAAAAAAATGTCTCAAGTCCCCTGAACGAGTTTTATGGCATCACGTTAACTCATTCAACTCATAGGCCCCCCCAATCCCTGAAAATAATTCGTGCTGACACATTCAAATGAATTAGATCCCCTAAATATTTTTCGCTGAACTCGCGCGAATAGGATATTTGAAGACTTTATTACTTTTCACGAATTCACCACAATTTCCAACTCGAGATTGTCGCAAAGCAAGATTCACGGGGGCTCCGGGCGAATTCTTCTCAATTCGTACCAACTAGTTTCTTTTTACTGGGGGTGCAGCTGGATCCATTAACAAAAGATGTCGTAATTCTAAAGCAGTCTATGCCAGAACGCCTTGTACTCACATCCCAGCTTTGTTCTTAATTGTTTACCCACCAAAAAATCTTTGTAAAATAATAAAAACTTTCTTATTTTAATTGTCTAATATATTGAAGTGAAGATACTCTCGAGTATGGGGATTAAAGTTTTTGGGTTTTTATTTATTTCGTAAAATAAAAAATGATGTGGATTTGTTTTATTTTTTTTTCAAATTTATTCAAATGAAGTAAAGATCCGCGTGGGCATGTGGGTTTATTATTTTAATTTTTTTAAATACTGTAAAATACCCCCAGGTATGTGAGAGTTGAGGTTATTGTTTTATTTATTAGTTTAAATAAACCAGCTTTCCCCTGGACGCGTGGGTTAATAGTTTGTTGTTCTATTTATTTATTTCAATAAATTAACTGTCCCCTAGATGTATGGGTTAATAGCTTGTAGATTTATTTATTTCAATAAATTTAGTTGTATTCATTTCATTTTACAGGATCTGCATTTGTGTAATTATAAAAATCGCGCCGACCTCGGCGAACCACTGCTTAAAATTTCGGCATCCGGCTAGGTTGCCACACTGTCTCTGGACCCAGTGCTCCCAATCTTGCTCCCCAACCGCACTGCGCATGCGTCGCGCCGAATTTCTGATTGGCTGCATAGCGCGCGCTTATTTAAAATGTTTAAAATATGCAAATTAATTGTTTTAAACAAATAATAATTAGAAAATGCATCAAAATACAGTTTTCATTGCAAAATATACTTTCGCAGTCATAAATATACTAATTATTTGATTTCACTGCTGAAAACACATTATTCCTTCGGACATTGAAGAAAGACAAATTTTTTCTCATAATTAATTGCAACAGAATAATGTGTTTTCAGCAGTGAAATCAAATTATTATTATATCTATGACTGCGAAAGTTTATTTCGCAATGAAAAATGTATTTTAGGCATTTTCTAATTATTATTTGTTTAAAACAAATAATTTGCATATTTTGAACATTTTAAATAAGCGCGCGCTATGCAGCCAATCAGAAATTCAGCGCGACGCATGCGCAGTGCGGTTGGGGAGCAAGATTGGGAGCACTGTCTGGACCCTCTGTAGTGACTTGGCGAAACGGGGGTCTCACGTCTCTAGACCATGTATTTATATCGATTTAACCAGTGGTGCTAACAGACCGCGACTTTTTCAACTGCGCAGGCGTCGCGTAAAGAAGGAGTGACGAAGAGAACCTTAGTATTCTTCCTTACTCCACCCTTGCGCGACACCTGCGCAGTTCAAAAAGTCGCGGTCCATTAGCACCACTGGATTTAACACACCAAGAAGGACCGCCCCGATCGTTGCAGCAACCTCGCTCCACAGCGTTGCCGTCAGTCGAGACAAAAAGTCAGGAGCTTTTTATCAGGAGGTTCATAAAAATTGATGAATCATTATTAAAATAATTAAAATACTATAAAAATGTTCAATATTGTTAGAATAATGAGCAATGCAGTTATCAAATAATTTGTATAATTGTATTCCTTATTATTCCTACAATCAGAATTTAACTTGATTGCTTACAAGCCACACGTGACTATAAAGGCCTTTTCATACATCGCTTGCCGTCAGTGGCAGGCAGCCTTCCTGTAGTAAGTCCGCAAGAGTGAAAGAGACAGCGAATGATCTGAATGGTCCGTCTCTTTCACTCTTATGGATATTCTGCAGGCTGCCTGCCTGCCACTGCCGACAAGCAGAGGTATGAAAAGGTCTTATTGTACAATCTGAATTTTGCCACAGTACTGGACAATAAATCAGCAACGCTGCCGCTCCGGCATACCTTGACCCCTTGTAACGTTATAGATTTTGGGGTCTTAGAGCCCGCAAAATATATACGTTTTGTTACATGAAGTGTATCTCGGAAACTAGTATCGACTAGCGAGGTATCGATTCGATATATCGATGTTGGTTCAAATTCAAATAAGAATTTAAAGTTGAACTAATAACTATAACTTTAAAATAAAGAATAGGAACAATTTAGAAGTAATACTTCTTATTTAATACTCTCTCTCTCTGTCGTGAAATAATAGAAAGAATTAGAATTATGGATTTAATTTGATATCAGGGAAATACTTATAAACTACTACGCAATAAGAAATAGGTTAGATTCTTATCATTCCTAAAGATGACTCATCAAGCTATTTTTAGTAGCAGAACGTGCCTTAGAACAGCTTTTGACAGGAAGTCGTATTGTAAACATCCGATCACAATTTGGACTTTGGACCAAAGTTGTTTAGAAATATCAATCAACGAATGAGTCATATTGCGTCTTAAATCTAATAGGCGGAGCCATGCGACCTAATTTCTAATTGGTAAAATGACTATTAAATTCGATGACGTCAGCGATTTGATTGGCTGAAAAGGTAAAGTGGGAGATTACTCCGCCCAAAATATAGTTTATAAAAAGGCGTGCACAACGGAAAAACGCCAGATTTTGTATCTCCGAACCGCATATTTAAATACTAAACCTGCGACACTCAATATTGTAAAATTAAGTCTAATTCGTTTGAATTATTGTAAATTATAAACAATCAAAAATAAGCTTATTAGTTAAACGTGAATTAGTTATTTTTGTTAACCACAAACTAACAATTGTGAAGTTGATACAGTAATGGTGAAGACTCATTATTCATAAATTGTGAACCATTAACTGTTAAACCTAGTGTACTTTATTTCAAATAAATTCCTTTTAATGGTTTTCGTTTCAACGAATCAACGGCAACAACGATCCCGTTCTGATGTCCAATCAGCGAGCAGAGAATTATTGACAGGAAAGCTATGTCAAATTTGGGCATTACAATTGGTGACAGCGGTGGGATGGTTGCACCATAAAGGGATAAATAAAATAAATTGAAGAAAAACTGGATCACTGGACTACTGACCCACAGACTAAAATTCAAGGCCGTCTGTCTTACCACAAAAGACATTACTCCACTGACGGAAGGCACTACCTCTTGGATCTGAAATATCAATAGAAGAAGATTACCAATGTATGATAATAAACATTAAAAGTAAAAGCCGCAATCTTCTACCAGGGTTTTGTGGTGGTTTTACTCCCGGTAGCATAGGGTGTCGACAATTGCACCAAGGTTGTTAACGGTTTAATAGAGACCACCAAACTATTCCTCAATAACCGTAGGCTTGAAAGGATTTAAAAAAAAAATTTAACAAAAAAATCCTTATCTCAACGTGGGAAATAAAAATTGATCCTGAATTACCTGCCCACAACGGAAGAAGGATACGGGAATGTAGTACTGGCCCAAAACGGAAGAGGGTACAGCACCGTGGGACCAACTCCAGAGCAACCAATAACAACTACTTGAAGGAAGTTCCTGAAGGATCAAGAACACTCAAGGAATTTTGCACATCGTCCTGGAACTACGAAGAATCGTGTGAATAATTGTGAAAATTAAAGATCCATAGTGTTGTGAGTTTTATTGTGCACTACTAATTGGATTATTTGTCACCGAAAGATTGTCTTCAAAAAAGTAAGTCATTAAAATTTAATAACATGGCTCCGAATAGGAAACGTCGTTTAGATAATAATGCGAAAGATGTAGACGAAGCATCACCCCCGAAAAAGTCCAGGCGAGACAAAAACGATGGTCCTGCTGGACCACCTGCGATATTAAATAAAGAATTGCGATCTAGGTTAGTAGTGAATGAAAATCCTTCTGATAGTGATAGGACAAATTCTTTGAGTTCGGATCAAAGTGGCGAGAGTTGGAATAGTTTGCAGAGACATGAGACTCAGGTCCAGGACTCCCCCTCTGTTCCTTTATTACCGCAAAATCTTATTTCTGGCCCAGAGAAAATTTCGCGAACAGTCAGAGATATGATACCGGAATTTACAGGAAAGAATATGTCAATTAAATTATTCATGAAATATTGTAAGGCTGTTATTGGGATGATCGATCCTCACGATGCACCTTACTTGACCATGATAGTTTTGAATAAAATTACCGGTGAAGCGCGTTATCATATTCAAGATAAAAGCGATTTGGAACTTAATGACATCCTAAAAACTCTGGAGCGAATTTACGCTCAGGAAGAAGATGTAAGTCAAATTTTGCAGACTTTAGCTAAAGTTAAAAGAAAATCGGATGAGTCAATTCAAGAATACGGGGCTCGCGTTAATCAAATTTTTAATAAACTTACTTCTCAAGTAATGGAAAACACCCCCGGAGCAAGAGGCGTGGGCCGCTGTGAAGCAAATAAAGAAACCGTGATTGGGAATTTTCTAAGCGGATTAGACTTTAACATTTATATGGCCATTCATGATAAAGAAATTAACACTTTGGATGATGCTATAGCATTAGCCGTTAAAGCCGATCAGAAAGTAAAAAGTTGGGGAAGAGTTCATGGATCTCTCTCTGACTCAGTTGATTCTGCCTCGTCGGGATCCAATTTTAAGAATAAAATAGGACGAGACATAGTGGAGAGAGTGGCTCATATGCGAATAGAGGATGATACCAAGCCTGCACGTAATTTAGATTCAGTGCAATGTTATCATTGTAAAGAATTTGGACATTATAAGCGAAACTGTCCTAAGAAGATTAAAAGAAATGTAAAGGACAAAGAGAGTACGGGTTGTACTTACTGTTATCGAAATAACCATTCTGTAGAGGACTGTAACATTAAACGAAGACATGAAAAGGAAAGGTCTAAGTTTAGGGAAAAATCAAATATGAGTCATTTAAACTTCGGGGCGGGTTGTCTGACGAGAGGCCAGACGACTCAAAGCGGAAACCCCTCTCAACCCAGCGGATCGTCCTCTCACTCGGAAAATTCAACGAATTCGGTCCAAATGCGATGGTAGAGTTAGATAATTCTAGCATAGGTCCAAAAATGATTTCCACTATCGGTGAGATCAGATTGATCATAAAGGGTCTCGAAGCTTCTTTCCATATTGTGTCAGAATCATTTCCCATTCCACAAGAAGGAATTCTTGGTGATCCTTTCCTTTAAAAAACATAACGCCATTGTTAATTTTGAAAATGACTGTCTTCAAATAGGAAACGTTGATTTTCCGTTTGCCTCCCATAAGACAATCAGTTTACCTGCAAGAATTTTTGCTGGTGAGTCTTTGGTTTTTAATGAAGACGGAAATGCTAAAATCTTCTTTATAAATTCCAATAATCTGCAGGTAAATTTAACAATACCACCAGTTGAGCTTGAAGAATATTCAGACATTGAGTATGAGGACCTCAAACTTTCTGCTGATGAAAGAAAACAGGCTTCCAGATTTGCTGAAATTTTGAAAATCATAAGTTTCTCTGATTTGAATGACGAAGAGAAAGAAAGTCTTTTCCCTATACTTTTTGATTATTCACAACAATTTCATCTTCCTAATGACAAATTGGTGTCAACTAATGTTGTTGCCCATGAAATTGTCACCTCTGATAATAAAGCGGTAAACATACAAAATTATCGTCACCCACCCATTCATAAAAAGGTAATTATGGAAAAAACTAAAGAATACCTCCGGGATGGAATAATTCGACCATCAGTATCACCATATAATTCTCCTGTTTGGGTTGTTCCCAAAAAACCAGATCCTCATGGTAATAAACAATGGAGAATGGTGGTTGATTATCGTGGACTAAACGAAAAGACCATTAGTGATTCCTACCCGTTACCGCAAATAACAGAGATATTAGATCAATTAGGAGGGGCTAAATATTTCTCTGTTATGGATTTAGCATCAGGTTTTCATCAAATACCCATGGATCCTGCATCCAAAGCAAAAACTGCTTTTTCCACACCATATACTCATTTTGAATTCAATAGAATGCCATTTGGTCTTAAAAATGCCCCCGCTACCTTTCAAAGGGTAATGGATCAAGTTCTCACTGGTTTACAAGGAATTGATCTATTTGTTTATATGGATGACATTGTTATCTATGCATCATCCCTTGTTGACCACAGTCAAAAATTAAAAGCACTTTTAGGTCGTTTAAAAACATCTGGATTATCTTTGAACCCTGAAAAGTGTTATTTCTTGAAGAAAGAAATAGTATACTTGGGACATATTATCACCCAAGAAGGCGTCAAACCAGATCCCCGAAAAGTGGAAGCTGTAAAGAATTTTCCTATTCCAAGAGGAAAGAAAAATGTTAAACAATTCTTGGGACTTGTAGGTTACTATAGGAGATTTATTCCGGATTTTGCCAAAGTGGCTAAACCACTTACTCAGATTTTGAAAGATAACTCTGATTTTCGTTGGACTTCTCTAGAACAAGAAGCTTTTGAGATCCTGCGTGATAAAGTCTGTTGCGAACCTTTGTTACAGTATCCGGACTTTTCAAAACCGTTTGTGTTGACAACAGACGCTTCAAATTACGCTCTTGGAGGTGTCCTCAGTCAGGGTAAAATTGGTCAGGATTTACCAATCGCTTTTGCCTCACGGACTCTTCAAGGAGCAGAGATAAATTATTCTACAATAGAGAAGGAACTTCTTGCTATTGTCTTCTGCGTCAACTATTTCCGGCCTTACTTATATGGTCATAAATTCGTCCTCGTTACTGACCATAGGCCCTTAGTTTGGCTGCATAGCATTAAGGATCCTGTCTCTAGGTTGGCTAGATGGCGAATCAAGCTGAGTGAGTATGATTACGTAATTGTGTATAAGCCTGGAAAAGTGAATTCAAACGCTGATGCTTTTTCGAGAAATCCACTGAATGATAGGGGCTCTTTATTATCTACTTTGGATTCCTTTGATGCAAAGCTGATAGCGGTTGTGGAATTTCCAGCTTCTGATTGCGAGACTGACCCGGAAGAGATAATGGAGCGAGTGTTTGCTTGTTTTGAGGCTCTAGATGTCGGAGCAGTGGAAAGTAACGTTACTGGGATTGAGGTGATTAGTGAAATGAATAATCCAGACTCAATCTCTCAGAATTATCAAATCGCCACCCAGGATCAGAGTACCGAGGCACCACGACTCGCGACTTCTGTTGGGTGTAGCGTATTAGGGACCCCGTTATCGGTCTGCGCCAATGCACCACAGCATTTTGGTCCAGATTCGTGGGGATGGAAACGCGCTAACCCCGGTAGTTTAGGTGGTCCTTTGAAAGATGAGGATTCCAAACCGGAGTCGAGAGATTCAACTCTCAGTGATGACAGCCTTATGGCTTCACCTGATGGAGACCTTAACGACCCAGTTAAGATACCTTCATCGGCTCAAAATGGTTTAGCTCAGGTGCCCAAAAAGCAGAAGCCCTTTATGCCCATGTTGTCATCGGCTCTGAGTGGGTGGTGGGGTGCGGGCGTTGGACTAAATTCTCCTGTCGTGAAGACGCAAAGTAAATTGTGCGCTTTGCAGGAGATGGAAGACAAACACAAGGGTGAGGACAGTGTTGCTGTTCTTGGAAAGACTCCTGCATTGGTCATCTCGGATGCGTGTATATCATACAGTAAAGACAAAATATATATGGGTAGAGGCCATATTGCTCATTTTGTCTCAGCCGATGGTTCGATGATGTCTGAAACTAATCAAGAATTAGTGAGACATAATATCTTCAAGGTTGAAGATTTCTTGGGAAGTAATCCTAAATTAGGTGAAGTGGTAGTCTTCACCCGGAATAATAGGTACATTTTTGCTTTGATTGTGAAGAATAAGCATGATGATCAGCTTTTCTTGAATCACATACCTAGTGCAATTATTGCATTAAAAAAATGCAATGAAGACTCTTAATGTCAAGAGCTTGAAGATTTCGAAGAAGGGAAACGATCTAGATCAGATCTCTTGGCTCTCGATCGAGCAAATGTTTCGACAGCATTTTGTCGGGTCTGAATTATTAATTGTCATCTGCTCTGGTGAAATAGTTATTCCACCACGTCATGAAAGAGATGACATAATCAGAGAATTTCACGAGTCTGCTGTTGGTGGGCATAAAGGTTGCTCGAAATGTTACTGGACACTTAGATCTCAATATTATTGGGATAACATGAAGGAAGACGTTAGAAGAATCGTTGGTTCATGTAGGAATTGTCTGAGAAATAAATTGGTTAGAAGGAAAACTCGTCAACGAATGTTGATAACCGACACTCCCAAAGAACCGTTTGAGAAGATTCAAATTAATCTCGTAGGACCTCTTCCAGTTACATCTAAGGGTAATACACATATCCTTACGATACAATGTGTATTCTCAAAGTATTGTGATGCAATACCTTTGAAAGATACCGATTCAGTTACTATAGCCAGAGCTTTAGCCGAAGAATTTATTACGCGGTATGGTTGTCCGCGCGTGATACAATCTGATCAAGGTGCTAATTTGGTTAGTAAATTGATCAAGATTTTTTGCAAAATATTTAGAATCAAAAAGATCCAATCGTCTGCTTATCACCCGCAGAGTCTAGGATCTTTAGAAAGAAGTCATCATACCTTGATTGAGTATCTTAGGAGTTTCGAAGGAAAAGTTGACTGGGATGATTGGACTAGATTTGCAGTTTTTTCCTATAATGTGAATGTTCACGAGGCAACAGGGTTTGCTCCATTCACTCTGGTTTACGGTAGAGATGCTAATCTTCCAACAAGCTTCTCATCTAATCCTCCTGATATGACGTATACGATGCATTTGCAGGAACTCTTTCTGAGGCTTGACAACGTGCACTCCCTGGCTCACGAAAGGCTCCTAAAAGCAAAAGAAAAGTATAAGAAATACTACGATAGGAAAGCTAATCCTAAGAACTTTAAAGTAGGGAGTCAAGTGTATTTAGAAATAAATGAAAGAGAAAACAAAAAATTTTCACCATATTATGATGGACCATATGTCTTAGAAGAACGCATAGGTGAGCGTAACGCTCTTATAAGAATTAGCCCATCTAAGACTAAAATTGTCCATTTGGATAAGTTGAGACTCTGTTCATATCCATGCATGGAAGACTAAGATCACAAATTTATTTTAAATTTGAAAATTTTAAAATTTGGAAAATTTAAGAAATGAAAAATTATTTTTCCCAGAGCAA
>CAKNYM010007033.1:0-40862 GCA_932195095.1 Andricus curvator | reverse complement strand
ATGTTCTATGTCGCAGTTTTGTTGTCCTGTATCTTCACCTCCTAATAGTTCTTTAAACGAGTCTTTTAAAGCGTCTACTATAAGAAATTTAATATGCCCATGTATATTAAAATTGCAAACATTTCTCACAGTGTATGTACTGTATAAAAGGAGAAACTAATCGTGGACCAGGTCAATTCCAACTTTGACGCCTATATCTTCTTTCATTTATTTTTGAAAGAATCAGACAAAAAAATACATATCAGTTATCTACATTTCTTTGTGTTTCCATTGTTTTAATTTTTTTAATTATTTAGCAGCTTAGAATTGTCGGCGATATTACATTCTAAACGGTACTATAAGACACTTTACTTTTATCATCTTTATCTATATTTGTATTATTTATCGTTTAGGTAATTACGCTTAATGAAATGTAAACAAATGTTTAGAAGAACATGAATAATTATGTTTCATATTATATTTTGATGATATATTAAAGAGAAAAATAAAAAATACTGCAAAAATGATCAAAAAATGTATCTTTAGTCTCAGAAATCCACGTGGCACCTTTTATTACAAACATGTCACCTTGCACAAATTTTTATTCCATTGAACTCATGCCTGAAAGTAATTATTTGTCAAGTTTGTGTATCCAACTTATGTGTTCTATTGAATTATACTGGAATTCATGTATTTTTAGATTAAATCCCCTTAATTTTTCGAATACTTTTTGAAAACCTTTTAGATTCTTCGAATTACTATTAATTTCCTTTGATATCATGGAAAATCTCATAAAAACCATTTGAAATTAATCGAAATTATGGAAGTGGAAGTTCAATCATTAACGAAGCTCGATCAGCTTTTTAATTTTCAGCTAGCGTATAAGTCAACGAACCTAAAATATCAATTGTTGAGAAAATGACAGTGAATCCTAAATCTCGAAATCCAGTTTCGAGAATCAAAAAATGTACGAGCCCAACTACAGTCGCGTCATTTTTTTCAAAGGTTTTACTGAATCCTACTAAAAAAATTAATTGAAAAAAAAAGTTCACCTTTCAACGAAGTTAGTTGAATTTTCAAAACAAAAGATTAATTTTTAACTAAAATGATGAATCTTCCACTGGAATAGTTCACTTTTCAACCAAAAAGATGAATAGTTTAAATTTCAGTTGAAAAAATTAATTTATAACCAGAAAAAACGAATTTACAACACAATTCTTAAATTTTCAACCAAAGCGATGATGAATATGCAGCAGAGAAGATAAATTTGCTGCCAAAAGAGACGAATTTTGAACAAAATACATGAACTTTCAATTAAAAAAGATAATTTTTTAACAAAAAATTGAATCGTTAAATTTTCAGTTTAAAAAATTAATTTTCAAACACCTAGATGAATTTTTAATCAAAAAAGATCTTTTATTTTAAATGAAAAACAGTTGAATTCTACCAATAAAGACGAATTTACAAAATGAGTATAATTTTCAACTATATTTCAGTTATAACCGAAATATCACCAAAATTTTGAATTTTGAAGCAAAGAAAAATGCATTTTTAACCGATAGGATTAATTTTTTACCAACATGGATCAATTTTCAACAAACACATAAGTTTTCAAACAAATAGCTGAATTTTCAGCTAAAAAAGATAAATTTTCAACCAAAAATAGAATAGCATTTCCAAACAAAAATGATTGAACTTCCAGCAAAAACAGTTATATTTTTAACTAAAAAACGGAGTTTTTTAGGAGACAGCTAAATTTTTCACAAAAAGGATGACATTTCAATCTAAAAGGACGAATTTCCAGTTTAAATAGACAAACGTTGAACAGAAGGGTTGAATTTTTGACCAAAAAAGATAACTTTTTAACAAAAAGTTGAATCTTTAAGAAAAAAGTTAAATTTTCAACAAAACAGATCAATCTTTAACGAAAGAAATGAATATTTGACAAAGTAGAAAAAAAAATAAAAAAAAAAAATTTAATAAATAAACGGGTTCATATTGAATTTGAGATTCATAATTTTGTATACTTTTCCAATTTTCCTATTCTTCCTAATAACAAGTGGCATACTATATACATGGAAAGTACCATTTTTTCTTTTGATCCGACGATAAAATCTTATCACATTTTTGAAAAAATATCGATCTTTCCATTGCGTAATCAGTAATTATGTTTTCTCTCAAAATGTTGTCAAACCGTTATAAAATCTTATATAAAATCTTATCATGTATCTCAAGTAAATTTTCGACTTCAACAAATAATTTAAAAGAACGAAGAATATTAATTAGTTACAAGTGCGTTATTTATTTTTTTGTCTATTTAATTTTTATGTTAATGCAAACAGCGAAAAAAATGACGATTTTTTCATGTTATTTTTAATCTTCTAGACAAAATTTTTCTTATACTTCTCGTCCCTTGGATTTAATGCACAAGGGTATAAGAAACATAAAAAATCGTTAACTTGCAAAGTTGATTGTTATAAACAAATTGTATTAACAAAAAATCGCCATTAGGGGATATTCGTCTTCAAAGTATATTTCTGCTCTGAAATCGCTTGCCTTCATCGTTAAGATGATACGTGGCCATTAAAATTTGAGATTAAATGTAATTTGTTTATTTTATAAACAAATTATATAAACAAATGCACATTTTGGGCGTTTTTAGGCGAACAGAAACCGTTTTGTATTTCGAACTTGTTGCAATTATATTGCCAATGATGTTTTCTAAAAAAAATTTTGCCACTCATCAATATTTGTTTATTTTATAAAAAAATTATATAAACAAATACACATTTTGGGCGTTTTCAAGAGAAAAATAATCGTTTTTTCTTCTTACCTTCCTGAAATTATTATGCCAATGATGTTTTCTAAGAAAAATTTTGCAGCCCATCAATATTTGTTTATTTCATAAACAAATTATATAAACAAATACACATTTTGGGCGTTTTCAAGCGAAAATAAACCGTTTTTGTATCTCACCTTGCGAACATTATATTTCCAATAATGTTTTCTGCAAATTTTATTGCCACTTACAATATTTGTTTACGTTATAAACAAATTATTTAAACAAATGTACATTTGCAGCGTTTTTAAGCGAAAAGAAGTCGTTTTTTCTTTTGACCTTGCTGAAATTATATTGCCAATGATGTTTTGTGAACGAATTTTCACCACCTATCAATATTTGTTCATTTTATGAACAAATTATACAAACAAATGCTCATTTTGGGCGATTTTCAGCGAAAATAAACCGTTTTTTCTTCTGACCTTGCTAATATTATATTGCCAATAATGTTTTCTGAAAATGTTGTCACCACCTATCAATATTTGTTTACTTTATAAACAAATTATATAAACAAATGTACATTTTCAGCGTTTTTAAGCGAAAATAAGTCTTTTTTCTCCTGAACTTGCTGAAATTATATTGCCAAGGATGTTTTATGAAAAAATTTCGCCATGCATCAATGTGTACTTATTTTATAAACAAATTATATAAATAAATTCACATATAAGGAGTTTTAAG
The DNA here is from genome assembly GCA_932195095.1 of Andricus curvator. NCBI lineage: Eukaryota > Metazoa > Arthropoda > Insecta > Hymenoptera > Cynipidae > Andricus > Andricus curvator. The sequence goes on along the minus strand of CAKNYM010007033.1, from coordinate 37,366 downwards.
CGAAAAAATATAGTTTTTTCTTCTGATCTTGTTGAGTTGTTGCAGTTATATGGCCAATGATGTTCTATCGAAAAATGTTACCAAGCACCGCTAATCGTTTATTTTATAAATAAATTATATAAACAAATGTACATTGCAGATATTTATAGGCAGAAAGAAATCGTTTTTCTTTTATTATTGTTTAAACTATGTTGACAATGAATTGCCTAGATGGAATATTTTCATGACTCACTATTTGTTTATTTTAAAAACAAAGGAGGTAAACTCCTAAAATGCGGATTTGTTTATATAATTTGTTTATAAAATAAAAAATATTGATGGATGGCAACATTTTTTTAGAAAAACATCATTGGCAATATAATTTCAGCAAGGTCGAAAAAAAAGATTTCTTTTGCTTGAAAACACCCAAAATGTGCATTTGTTTATATAATTTGTTTATAAAATAAACAAATATTGATGAGTGGCAAAAACTTTGTGAAGAAACATCATTGGCAATATAATTTTAGCATGGTGAGAAGAAAAACAATTTCTTTTCGCTTAAAAACACCTAAAATGTGCATTTGTTTATATAATTTGTTTATAAAATAAACAAATAACATTCAATATTAAATTTTAATGGTCACGTATCATCCTAACGATGAAAGCAAGCGATTTCAGAGCAAAAATATACTTTGAAGACGAATAACCCCTAATGTCGATCATTTGTTAATACAATTTTGTTTATAACAATTAACTCTGGAAGTTAAAAATTTCTTTATCTTTCTTATACCCCTGTGAATTAAATACAAGGGACGAGAAGTATAAGAAAAATTTTTCCCAGAAGATAAAAAATGAAATTTAAAAAATCGATATTTTTTCGCTGTTTGCATGAAAATAAAATTTAAATAAACAAAAAAAATAAAAAATCTACTCTCACCATTTTCTGAAAAATTAAGTTCTGAATTAAAAAAAAAAATCTAAAATCGGTGCAGAATTACGTTCTAAATGTCATTTTGAACCTCGTTTTCCAATTTGTCCAGGTCAAATTCATCCCTTACCAGCAGCCGTTTACCGAGTGGCAACAGATGAAAATTACAATTACATAATTGGAATAATCATATCTTTACATTTAAGTCCATTAATAGTTCCTAGAGCGGGTCATCCGAATACCTATGATAGAGTTGAAGTACGCATAGATGGCGCAATTGCCAAAGTGACTGTACCAATATCGGATAACGATCCTTTATTTAATATGTTCTACAAATTCATGATAGGAGGAATAATTATTAATGCCGAAGTAAGCGAATAATTGATTTCAAGAGTATACATTGAATCATTCAACAACTTCCGCTCAGAGTTCGCGAAGCGTTGACCGCTATTGATTACTCTGATGTAAATTAAGTCACACAGGTCTCAGCGCATTGGGAGCCAGGAAATTGTCTCGGCTCTCATAGCGGAGTTCAAAAAATTGGGACACCCTACATTTCTTGCATTCCATTCCTCTTCAGAATCGAAACAGTTTAAAAAATTAATTTTTAGTTTTGTTCGTTAATCACGAAGATCACAAAAAGAATGGCAATAGGGTGGTCTGTTCTAAATTAATCGAGGAGATTAATTATTTAGCTGCAGCTGAAGGAATCTTAGTTGAAGATCAAACAAAGAAAATGCGGGTTTACTTTTGTTCTTGCAGTTCTTGAAGGTGACAATCTTGGGCTAAATACAATTTTAGGTTACAGAGAAAGCTTTTCATAACTAATTATTATTGTCGAATTTTTAAGTTACGTAAACTAGAGGCTCAGTACACTATCCGTGCTGATGATATCGCTCTGCGCACAAGAGCTAATTACGATGCTGATATTAAAAGAAATTATTTTTCAGAAAGCGGTATAGAAAAGACTTGTGTTTTTAACGACGTTCTTCACTATCACTGCACACAAAGTGTTATTGTCGATCTCGTCCATGATCTTTCGAAAGAAGTTTCAGCATGCGAATCGGGGATGATTTTTCATCAAATTATTGTGTATAGTTGACAAAATTATCGATTTCGATATGTTCAATGCCATTGTGCTTCATTTTGATTATCAGTTCGAGCCTTGTAAAACCACTAGCAATTACTGTAGATCAATTAAAGGAAATTATTTTTTTAAAGTTGGCTGCGGAAATGCTAACCTTTATCAATTATGCACCATAAAGTTTTGTTGTTTCGTACTGGAGGATAATAAATATTGGGAATCACTAATCAACGTAAGGCGTATATGTATTATCAATGTTGCGTGCAAAGAAGTTTGACATTGAATGTTTGGATTATTTAGAAGAATTAATTGCTGAACATTACGGGCATTATATAGAACTATTTTGACCATTAATCCCTATAAGCACCATTTCATGACACATCCTTTGATTATCAAAAAGATGAGACCACCCTCAATTCCTCACATATCCAATCAATGAGATCTGAATCGAAGCACAGAGAACAAAAATCTACTTTCAATTCTGTTTCAACGAAAGTTAATATTTGTAAAACAATAGCAATCAAGCAGAAGCTAATGCTTGCAAATAGACTACTTTTAAATAAACTTAGACCCAGATGAGTATCTTGTTGCTAACAGTAGTGTACGGGTTTTTAATGCAGAATATAAAACTGATTTCAACGTTGTAATTGATATTGGTGATGAGCTCCCAATGTTTGTGAAAATCACCGAAATTTAAATTTCTCATCGAACCGACGATGTGATATTTTGCTGTGATATATATGAAACAAAATGATTCTATTTACATTTCTTCGCTCATGAGGTTGTTAAGTCTAAAAAAGACTCAATTTGTTAAGCAAATAGATCCTGTACTTATGTACAAACACTGTAATGCTAAAATATACATCATTACGGACTGCGACGAATAATATCGTATTATAATTATAATAAAAAATTGTATTTTAGTTCAAAATGAAATTTCAAATCAATTATGATAACGTTTAAATCTGCAAGTATTTCATATTCATTTGTGTGCGTATTATGCTTTATAAATCTGAATCAGTCACCTTGCTTGATGCATCAATGTAATATCGACCAAAATAAATGATTTCAGTCATTTTAGTCGATTGACTCACTCAAGTTAATAGTTTATTTATACTAATAAATCTTAATATCTCAGATAATTATTGATAATGTTCATTATAGATATTACTCTTTAATATCATATACATTAAACCTTTATGATAATTCAATGTAATATCCGGAATGTTTAAATTTAACATCTCGGATACTCAACAGTAATATCCAAGATCTTGCCATTTTCAAATTCTCGGCTTCTTCGTTTAATATCTCAGATATTTAGAATAAATATTTCAGATATTTAGAATAAATATTTCAGATATTTAGAATAAATATTTCAGATATTTAGAATAAGTATCTCAGATATTTCGAACAAATATCTCGGATATTTAGAACGAGTATCTCAGATATTTAGAATAAGTATTTTGGATATTAAAGACTTAATATCTGCGAATTTTAAATCTAATTATCTATAGATGGTCGTCCCATAGTTAAATCACAGATATATTCCAGTTCATTCCCAACTTTGACCCAGTCCTGATCCAACCTTGGTTATCTTCTTTGATTTTTTAAAGGATCAGACCGAAAACATTTAATATCCATCATTTATCTTATACATTTCTGTCTATTTCAATATAGTTTTCATTTATTTAATTATTCAGCAGTTCAGCATTGTCAGCGAAATTACATTATAGACGGTACTATAAGGAACTTTATTTTTATAACCTTGCTGTATCTTTATTTGTATTGTTTACCAAGAAATTGCATTTTTAACCAAAAAGACTAATTTGAAACTAAAAAAGATTTTTCAGTCAATAAAGAAAACAATTTTTAACCAAATTGTGAAATTTTCAAACAAAAAAGGCGAATTTTCTCCAAAACAGTTGGAAAAATAATTAAATTTTGAACCAAAATGGATTCTGAACCAAAAATATAATAGTACACTTTTCAATGAAACAATTAACTTTCAACCAAAAAAGATAAACTTTCTACCAAAATATGAATTATTAATTTAACATGGACGAATTTTCTATAAAAAAAGATAAATGCTGAACAATACAGTTCAATTTGGGACCAAAAAGATGAATTTTTAATCAAATAAAATAAATGAAATAAAAAATAAAACAAATAAAATAAATATTTCAGTTTAATTTTCAAAAAAATAATGAATTTTTAAATCAAATAGTAGAAGTTATAAACAAAAGAGAAGAATTCTGAACTAATAATATATTATTATTGGGTTCTATTAATTCAGTTTGAATTTAAGTGAAAAACGAGAAAAAGAGGAAGTTTCTTTAAGAAAGGAGATGGAAGAGGAATTATTTTAAAAAAGGGAAAAGAGAGGATAGCTCGCAAATTTGAGCTCTACTTCCTTCACATTTGTGTACAGACCTTTTAAAACTAAAAGTCAAAGCATCGACAACTATCATTTGGTGATTGTGAATTCTCTTTTGTTAAAGCTCCTTCATCACGTATCTCGTGCTTCGCACTCGATTTAGTGAATTTCAGATATTGCAAAATAAAGAACAAATTTTATTTTTCATGTTTACTTTAATATTTGTACTTTATTTTGTATTAATTTTCATTCTCAGCTACCCTAAAAAATGTATCATTTAAATAAATTTATATTATTACAATTATTGAAACAAATGCATTTTTATTGACTTGTTTCTATAATTTAAAAAAGTGCGCATCCTATAAAAAACAATTTTGTTAATTAACATTTTATTGCGCCTTGTGTCGTTTTTCAAAAAAATTAATATTATTTATTTTCAATATTATTTTTTACGATTTGAACAAAAAATACGCATCCTACCAAAAAACAATTAATAAAAAATGTGTATCTCTTTTTTGGGTGAACAACTTTTGTCTATCAATTTTTTTTCATACCTTATTGTGTCATTATTCCACAACTTTTTTATATTTTTTAGTGTTATTTTCTACGATTAAAACAAAAACTACGCATCCTATCAAAAAGTGATTAATAAAAAATTTGTAGATTTGTTTGGGGTGTACAATTTTTGTTTATTCATCTTTTTTCGTAGTTTGTGTCGTTTGTCCAAAAATTTTTATTTTATATTTTATTTATCACGATTGAAACAAAAACTACGCATTCCAACAAAAAATGATTGATAGAAAATTTATAGATATTTTTAAGGTGAACAACTTTTGCCTAATAATTTTTTTCTTTTCTTGTGTTCTTTTTCCAATAATTTAATTTTTTTATTTCTCATGTTATTTTTCACAATTAAAACAAAAACTACGTATCCTGTCAAAAAACGATTAATAACAAACTTATAGCTCGTTTTTGGGTGAACAACTTTTATCTATTTTTTTCGTAGCTTGTGGCGTTTGTCAAAAAATGTAATTTTTTAATTGTTAGTGTTTTTTTTAACGGATAAAACAAAAACTACTCGTCCTATGGAAAAATAATTGAAAACAAATTTGTAGATCTCTTTTGGGTGCAAAATGTTTGTCTTCTTATCTTTTTTCGCATCTTGCATAGTTTGACTGCAAAATGAAATTTTTGTTTTTTGATTATTTTTTGTGCTATCAAAATTTGAATTTACGATTTTTCAAGAAAATTACAAAGTTGTTATGATAATCTCGTAGAGCTTTAAAAAAAAACGTTTTTCTTTTCTTGACTTTTTCTCATATCGTGCGTTGTTTGGCTCGAAATTTTCATTTTCGTTTGTTTCTTTGAATTTCGAAAATGCTATAACTCTGATAATTTTATATTTAAATAGAAAAAAGTACTGAAGCTAAATTGTTCGACATTGTGATTACTACGATTAGCCGTAAATAGAATTGTTCAATCTTAAAAAAAATGATTCCAAAAATTTGAAAATGCTTTATGTTTTTCAATTTTCATCGAAAATAGCTGGCTGACGAACTTGGCTTTCAGTTTCCGACACTAAAAGAGTGTACCAAAGTTCAATCCAATAGATTAATTCTTTCAAAAGTTATTGTGCTCGCAGACAGACATATAACCAGACACATTCGTAAAAACCTGTTTTTCTAGTTCAGAGCGTCTCAAAACGTGGAAATTTAACGAAAATGGGGGGGGGGTCAAATTTTACACAAATCTGATATCTTCTCTGGTGAGAATGTAATAACCTCTGAGCATTAGTAGAAAATTACTGATTCAATTAATCGAGATATTTACTAATTCATTTGAGAAAAGTTACTAATTTCTTAGTGAAAATATATGAATTCATTTAGGGCTGCATTTTTTAATTAAAAACTAAGGTTATAGGAAAAAAGGAATAATTTTGTTCAGTGAAAAATTACATCATAAAATAGCTGATTTTTTGGAACATCATTATGCTATCCTCATTAATAAGGTTTCTAACAAAGTTAATTGAATTATTAAATCATTGATTCATTACATCATTGAATAATTAAATAATTGAATCATTATATCAATTAATAATTACGTATTTTGATAGTGCTTGAAGAGACCTTCTATTTAGAAAAAAAATCAAATTATCCTTAGTAGCCCATTCAGTGATATAATTACTGGTTTTTTGGAAGATGTCGGATTTAATTGAACCAATTATTGGCATTAAGGTTTTATGAATATTTAAAAAAAAAATAGTTGTTCATTGGTTTGAAAAAAATGTATATATTTTTATACATACAGCCAAAATTTCTAATTTTTGGAAGTACAGTTTGTGTATAAGATTCTTGTACGAACATTCCACACACTATTTTGGCCTTTATCTGGCGGCTGATAAATTTAATTTTCACAGGGATTAAAATGCTGCAAAGCAAGTATCTAAAATTTGAATAAAAAAAAGGTTGGAATTCTTCTGTGTAGTGAAATATATAATCAAATTCTTTCAATAAATAAACGGTTTAATATTGAATTTGTAATTCATCATTATGCATATATTTTCAATCTCTCTATTCTTCCTGATAATAAACGGCATACTACGACATAATTTTTTATCGAAAAATAAAACCTTATTACGTTTTTATAAAAATAACGAACTTTCCATTGCGTAATCACTAATTATGTTCTTAGCTGATGTTAATTGATATTGGCCAGGTAAAGGTTAAAAATTCGTATACTGGTCCAATTATGTTATATATATTATAATTAATGATATTATTATAATAATAATATGAATAATATTATATATCATAATTATGTTCCGTCAATATTGTACATAATGATCCCAAAAACATATAAAATCTTATCATGTATCTCAAGTATATTTGCGACTTTAGTGTGCGAGAAAAAAAATAATTTAGAAGAACGAATGAAATAGTAATCAGTATAATATATGCTGTAATACTTTGAAGAATAATAATTAGTTACACTGCTGTTATCGAAATTCTGCCTAAGTGCTTTTCTTTTATTACATGAAAATGAGGACGAAGAACGTGCTTGGTATTCTGTGTTTCATCCTCGGTTTCATCAAAGCGGATTTTCCTGAACCTATTGGTCTATACCATTAAACCATTTCCCTTTCAGGGTAGGCGTGACACTACTCGATTCGGGTAGTGTTTCTAGGTTTTTCTTGTAGTTATAAATAACTACAAGTGTGGGCTCACCAGACTTATAATTATATATTATATTATATATTATATAATTATATAATAACCACAATTATAATAATATCTATGATTGAAAGTACATTATTTTAATTGCAGTATATTTAATTTCTATTTGAAATCATTTAAATTAAAACAACTCTTTCTCCCCGAATGCACTGTCCTGTCTAAATCCACAAATTAGAGAAATTTCACTAATTGCTAGTGAAATTGATCTAATTCAATTAAAAGTAAGTCCCTGAAGATGAGTAGAAAATTACTAATTTAATTAGTCGAGATATTTGATAATTCTTTAATGAAAAACTACTAAGTTCTTAACATTAGTGAAAATATATATGAATTTATTTAGGACTATATAATGTATATAATAATTGAAAGATGGCTATACAAATCGGATAGGTGTAGGGATGTGAGTCAAGGAAACATTTCCTTGAAACACTGAAAGTTTTATAAAACAATGCAGCATTTCATTAGACTTAAGTTTCAGAAACGTTCGAAAGTTTCACAATATATTAAATCTTATTTGAAATGCTATAAATTCCTAACATTTCAGGTCAAAATATTGCATCTTCAACAAAATAGATAAATTTTGAACCAAATAGTTGATTTTTAACCCAAAACATCATTTTCAAGCGAGAATATTCATTTTCAACCAAAAACGGCGAATTGTCAATGAAAGATGTAATGTTTTATATCTAAACCAACGAAGATGTAGGTATATGAATTAATTATTTTCACTGATAAATTAGGCACTTTTACAGATTAATCGTTAAAAGAAGCTGATTTATAGCTAGAATTCAGTCACTTAACACTAATTTATATTAGTAACATTTTTAACTGATTAAAATTTATCGAGAAACAAACACTTGCATTTCCAACTAAAAAAATTAAATTTCTACCAAAAGAGATGAATTTTTAAACCGAAAAGACCAATATTGAACAAAATAGTTGAAGTGTTAACCAAAAACGATTTTTCAGTCAAGAAATAAAAGAAATATCAGCCAAATTTTTGAATTTTCAATCCACAAAAACAAATTTTATACAGAACAGTCGAATTTTATACCGAAAATGTGAATTTAAAAAAAAATGATAATTTTCAACTAAATAATTGAATTTTCATCCAAATAGATCAATTTTCTGCCAGGAAGAATTATTTTCTAACAAAAAAGAAAAATTCTCAACAACCATTTTATATTTCCGATGAGAGAGATATATTTTCAAATTATATGATGAATTTTCAACTGGAATAGCTGAATTTCAATAAAAAAAAATTATTTCTGACAAAAAAAAAAGATTTTTCGACAAGATAGTTATATTTTCAACTTTTTAGGAATACAGTTAAACTTAAAAAAAAGGATGAATTTTTAACAAAATATATGAATTTTTAACAAAATTAATTACATTTTTAACCAAATAATTAAATTTTTAACTCAAAAAGAATTAACTTTCAACGCAACATAGCTGGATTTTTTCATTCATTTTTATGAATGCAGTTCTCATTTAAGTGAAAAACGAAAAAAAGCTGAAAAGAGGGAAAGACTGTGAAGCCTGCGACAAAAAAATAGAAATTTTGATTTATTTGGAATACTTTAAAAATATTAGCTTAGAAAAATGGAAATTTTTCTTAGAAAATAAAGTTAATTTGCAATGTTTATATTAATTTATATTTATAATGCCTAATAGAATTTTTCAAATATCTTAAATTTTCCTGCCTAAAAAATAAAAAAGGTTAATAAAGGAACGCGATTGTGTAATATTTTTAACTATATTGAAAGATTAAAAAGGCAATATTGTGAAACTTGTTAATAAGTCACTTCTCCTTTACATACAGAAAAAAACAATTGATAGATAAAGATAAATATCATAACATCTTCTATATCAAACAATCAACAATTTACTGGTTACAATAATTATCTTCTCGTGATAAGATTTACCCACCAAAATGGTTATGGTTACCATGTCAACTTTGTTTTATTTTCTTTTGTTTCCATAAAAAAAAATCAATTTTACCCACTTGAAAATTACCTGCAATAAAAACAGACTTCAGTTTTTTGTGCAAACATAACGTATATTTAAAAGTTAATGCTTCGCAAACAGCCAAGGAAACTGAAACGGCTACCATTTACTTGAGGGTATTTGCCGACCTCCTCAGACTGATTTTCAGTTTCTTTCTTCAATTATTTATTCTTTGTTTGTAAAATAAAAACTATAATTTATTAACTTACTTTTATAATTAAAACAATAATTAATTTTCTGGCTATGATTTCCTTCTGCAGAATTAGCTTATCCACGCAGGGAAGAAACAATTTATCCTCATCCAATTCAACTTCATGTTCATCATTTTGAAAGTTGGGTCTATCTCGGTCGAATTCATCCCTTACCAACAGATATTTACCATTGTGCACAGAAAGGATGAAAAAAATTCATTTATTGTTTGCAGATATTTTGTAATTATTTTTAGGGACTGATAGCCATTCAAATTTGAGTATTCTGAAATTATCGTAAAGATAATGGTACTTTCTAACCATGCACTCATTAGAAAATAATTGCTAATTGACTGGAAAATTCAAAACTCTATTTCAGTATAGGCAAAACCTTCATCTGCAACATGTACTTTGTCCCATATTTTTAGAATGTTCTACCCAGATTTTTACTATAATTTTTACAAAAGTGCGGGTACCTATATTGTTTGCACAGATAGTAAGTCCATTTTTTAAAACAAAACAAAAAAAAGTTTTTTTCAAATTTTAACGTATGCACACATTTTGAGTACAATATTCATCATGAAAGGTCAGTCCCAACTTTGACCCAGTCCTGATTCAACCTAGCCTATTCTCTTTGATTTTTTAAAGAATCAGACCAAATAAAACATCGAATATATATCATTTCTCTACATTTTTGTGTATTTCCATAGTTTTAATTTCTTAAATTATTCAACAGTTTAGCATTATTATATTATTAACGGTACTATAAGGCACTTTACTTTTATAATCTTATTCTTAAACTTATTATAATCTTATATTTGTATTGTTTATCATTCAGGCAATTACGCAGATTGAAATGTAAAAAAAATGTTTAGAAGAGCCTACATTATTATGGTTTATATTATATTTTGACGATACAGTGTAGATAAAAATAAAAAAACACGGCAAAGAATGATATTCACTTATATTTTTCAACGATCAAGATTTTCAAAATTGTAACATTTTGAAATTGGAAAAGTGTTGGTTATCATCATAAAACTTTACTTTTAAAAACATTCTTTTCATCGAAATTCTCCACATTTCAGCAAATGTTAACAAGAAACAAAACATAAAGGCAGCTAATTGTATTTTTTAATGCATATTTGCATGCTATGACCTTCAATTTCAGTCATCTTCAAAGTCAATCGAACCACTAAAAAAGAATCCAGCATTGTGTTCCAAAAACCGGAATTTCCTCATTTTTTACCCAATGATAACAAAAAAAAAACATTATTACCAGAAACCAAATTTTAATTTCAAATGAAAATTCAGATAGTGATTTGGATGAATGTCTACATAGTGCTGAATGAATACTCTTGAGTATTTACTACTTATTCCAAATATTTATTAAATATTTTTCTAGTTTCTAGGCCTTTTGACTGTTTCTTTGTTCTCGTATCTTCAAGAATATAAACCAAATAGCTCAATCATCGACAAAAAAGTTAATTTTCAATCAGGAAAAATAAATTTTCAATCAAAAAAAATATTATTATTTTGAAACAAACAGTTGCAAAATGTTGGAAATTTTTCAATTTGGTAATATTATAAACTGTTCGGGAATTGTACTGTTCGGGAATTTTATTGTTCGGGAATTTGATAATTCAGTAAAAAAGAAACATCAACAAAATAGTTGAATTTTAAACCAAAAGAGACGAATTTTCAACAAAGCAGTTGGATTTTTAACCAAATAGTTTACTTTATAACCTAAACAGATAAATTATCAACAAAAAATGTATAGGTTGTTATTTCAACCAAAAAATATGAAAATTCTACCGAAAGAGATGAATATTCATTATTCAAACTAAAAGACGAATTTTCAACCAAGAAGGTTAATTTTCTCCCAAAAAGACGAATTTTCAACAAAATACAGGAAATTTCAAACAAATAGTTCGACGCCTCCATTCAATATGAGTCTATGTGCTGACAGCGCCGTGTATGAGACTATGCGCTGTGTATAAGCATAGGGAATAGTCTCATACAGAGCGCTGTCAGCACATAGACTCATATTGAATGGAGGCGTCGAGTTGAATTTTAAAGTAAAAATGATACATTTTCAACAAAAATGATACATTTTCAGCAAAAAGGAGAAGTTATATTTTTAGTAAAAAAAATTAATTTTCTACAAAAAAACGAAATGTCAACAAAATATTCAAATTTTCAACCAAAGAGATGATCTTTCAACTAAAATGATGTATTTTGAATAAACAAATGAATTTTCATCAAAGAAGTTCAATTCTTGATCCAGGAGTTGAATTTTCCAACAAAAAAAAAAAAGAATTTTCAACCAAAAAAAATTATTTAGTCAAGAAAGAAAAAAAATGTCATCCAAATTGTTGAATTTTCAAGCCAAAAGTATGAATTTTCAACAGAAAAGTTAATTTTCAACCAAACAGTTCCATTATTAAGAAAAAAGTGGAAGTTTCATCCAAGAAGATTAGTTTTCTAACAAAAAAAATGAAATTTCAGCTAAAAAAGATCCATTTTCAACCGCAAATAGAAACTTTAGACTTTCAGTTAAAAAAATTAATTTCCCACCAAAAGAGAAAGAGGTTTCAACAAAAAAGTTCAAATTTCAACCAAGTAGTTTTAACAACAATTTCCTCTTCCAATTCAGAAAAAAATTGGAAACTAAAATTTTCTCCCTTTCAACACAGTAAAAATATGTGATAAAAAAAAAAAGATAAAAGGTCTCTCTTACAAAAAAATTGAAAATAAAAATCTCTATTCCAATTTAGAAGAAAAATTAAAAGCGAAATTTTCTCCACTTATACTTGATAAAATTGGAAGATTTGCTATTTTTAAACCGTCCAAATTTAGCTACATATTCCAAAAAAAAGTTAAAAATTATATTTCAAATGTTAGAAACTTTCTAAATTGAACGATTTATAAATTGTAAATTCAAAAATTCGCAATTATATTAAAAAAATCATCACCTATTTGTACTTTCAATTTAAAATGGTTTAGTTTTGAACAATTCCAGCTGATATACTTAATCATATACTAAATCATTTAATTTGTATAACTCATCAGCAACCTGGGTCGGAGCAGTGTTGCGGAGTAAACATGTCATTTAAATAAATAACACGAGAATTCCAGATCAATCTAAAATATATATACCTAACACTTATATACCTATCCACCTCATACCTATATTCCTACCTACCTTATACCTATATACCCATATACACACTACTATTCTCCAACCGAGCAAGTCACGCCTACCCCGAAAGGGAAATGGCTTAATGGTATAATAATAATAATAATGCATTTTTCGAAGTATTCAATTAGAAATTACTAAACTTGAAACGTTATCAATTTATCAGTGTCGTCTAATTATGAATAAACGAATTTGAAATTATTTTGAATTATTTGAAAATCGAAAATAATTCATTAATTTTGATCTAAAATTGACAATTGTTTTCCTATTATGTCTTTTGATTTAAAACGTTTTAATTTCAAAATCGTTCAATTTTGAACAGATTTAGAATCTTGATTCTTAACTTTCACCACAGTAAATTACTATTAAATTTTAAATGTTATAGTACAAATTTTTAAATCTTTAATTAATTTATGTTTACAGTTAATCAACTTAAACATTTTATTATAAAAATTCTTGAATTTCAAATATATTTAATTCTATAACTGCTCAAGTCTTTGAAGCGGTATTTAAACATTTTTAAAATCAAAATAAACTATTAGAAATTAAGAGTGAAAAATGAAAATTCTTAAAAGTCATTCGAAGTGATTGGAAATATTTTTTCTACTTAAAATGTTAAAAATTCCCGTAAAAAACAGCGTTGATCACGATTACAATTTATTTTACTATTTCAATCAGTGAATCAAAAAAACTGATTTATCAGTTCTAAACTTTAGTACTGATTTAATTATTTGAATGTTCACTAATTCAGATTAGAGAGTATATAAGGAAGGCATCCTATCAGATCAGATTTTTTGTATTAAACGCTGTAAAGTGTCACGAAAGAACAAGAGATATTTTTTAAAGAACTTTTCTAGGTGTATGCATTTTTATCTAAACATTTTTCCAAAACAATTTTAAAATGTCAACTTTTGAGAATTTACGGTTAATCTTCTAATGATTGTAATTGTAACATATCCAAAAACAAAGTTTGACAAAACTGAGAAAGACGTATTCCTTTATTTTCACCATGGAATGATATATCCAAATACCAAATCATTCTGGCACCATGACCTACTAGTAGACATTCCTTGAAATTTCGCCTGATTTGAAATGGAATTGGTCCATCGATAATTAGGACCTGTAATTAAAAGTGACCTGAAAGATCCAACTTTAGAAAAAAAAACTTTTCTATATTTTCAGCCACCTTACTTACTAGTCAATTAAAAATTAATTTCCAATGAAGACCTCAACTTTCTAATCATTCTTTTTTTGCTCCATATTCTCGTTTTGCCTAAATGCATATTATGTATATCCCTTGGGTTTTAGCTATACTGACCCAAAGAAAATTTAATTATAGCGGATACATTCAGTATACCTATATACCTATAACCTATAGTCCTATCTATACTATACTACAACTACACTATTGACTATACTATAGGATAGGGCCATAGGTATAACCATAAACAGGTAGAGGTCGACATTCCACTGAAAAGGGTCGTTAGGGAAGGTCCGAAACCTTTATGTCAGTTCAGTAATATAAGGTTACTTTGCAAGTCTGCAGCATCCCAGATCCAGGAACGCGCCTCCTTCCCTACATTATAGGATAGGCCTATATACCTATTTTGACACGTTCCCTGTTGTTGTTGCTGGTGAGTTTGCCCCGAAAAGCAGCGGGATGTCTACTACGCCCAAAACAAAAAGTCATAAAGGGCAGTTCACAGTTTGACTTTGATTCCAAAGAAGGAGAGGCATTTTTCCTATCCCTCCTGTTGTCACCTGGCTGCATAGTGTTTCCGCCAAAAGAGGAGGCGCTGCACCAAAGGAAAAAGAGGATTCATCGGATTTCAAGCTGATAGAACCAAAAACAGCCGGACTTTCAAATTCAAATATAAACGACCAAATCCAATATAATACTATTGCGACGATGATTTACTGACTGAAAACATCGTAAACAAATTTCAAAAGAGGAGACCAATCATGTCTCGCTTGCGTCTGATACAGATCTTTCACTGATCACTTTCAAAACCGATGTCGGTTTTTCTTTTTTTATTATTTCTTTTTATTTTTTTCATGGGTACACGTGATTGCGTGATCAATCTTGATAAATCTTGATACATCGCTCACACTTCGAACAAGTTTGTTAAGGGTGTCGCCTAATGCTCAGATTCGAGAGGCTTTAGTATAATGTATCATTATTTCTGGGAATAACAAACTCTATTTCAAAAAACGGAAATTTTATTTTTATCTTCTTATTATCAATTTTTCTGTATCTTGGAATTCTGTGTCACGCTATTTTTATACTACAATATTAATTGGGCAATTATTTATTGTTCTTAATACGAAATTAGATTTATTCAAAATTAAGGTATTTGTAGTGCGATTTTAAGAATAGAAATAATATTCTCAGGCTTTACTTATGAAAGAAAAAACATTATTCGTAATTGAATTTTTTCTTACTGTTGCTTCTTACCAATTTAAAAAAAAAGATTGAATTTTAATCAATCATGGCTTATTTTTTCGGGGAAAACATTCCTTATAACTCTGCTGTTTCCAATTTAGAAAATGAGTGAATAATCTTCAAATACATTCATTTCTTTTAGACAACTTTTCTTTTAAAAAAATTGTTTTAACGATTTCAGCCATAGAAAATTTTACTTTCAATATTGGAATGAGTAGAGTTGTAGATAAAGTTTTCTCTGAAAAAATAAGCCACTATTAAAATTCAACCATTTTTCAAAAATTGGTATGAAGCGATAGTAAGATAAAATTCAATTTCAAAAAACATTGTCAAAATAAATATTTTACGTAAGTTTACAAATATTTTCATGAAAAGTAATGTTTTTTTTAATCTCATCATCAGTAATATTATTTTGATTCTTAAAATCATAGAACTATTTTTTTCAGAGTTCTGATTTTTGGTACATAGACGGCTAGAAAAATATCATATTTCGTTAATAATAAATAAACAGTTTCGAATGTTGAGCACTTTCAATTAAAAATGAAAATTATGAAAAAATTTTAAAACTGGAATTTTGTAAATAAAGCGCTTGAAGTGTTAAATTATTACATTTTTAACATAGAGATGACAATCAACTTACAACTCTTCAAATTCAACCATTTTAAATTCAAAATGCTTAAAACTTTGAACAAAAACCAAAACTTCAAAAATTGTACGATTTCAAATTGTAAAATTCGAAATTGAAAAAAATGTCTATACTGACAAAAGTATTTTATATAAAATTTAGGGAGTGCAACGTGTATTAGTGTTCTAAATAGGAAAATTCTAATTTTGAAGGATTCAAATTTGAATAGAATTGATGATTCATAGTTTGGAACCTGTAATTTTTGTTAAGCTAAAATTTTTCAATTTCGAATGCTACAATTGGAAATCGTACACCGTATCATTTAAAAAATTTTTATTTTTGATCCAATTGTAAACGTTTTAAAATGAAAATTATTGCATTTGAGGAGGTCTAATTTTTTACAGATCCAATTTTCATAAAATTGTAACCTCTTCAAATTCAAAAGTTTTCATTTCAAAACTTTTGAAAATCGGATCAAGACCAAAATTTTTTAAATTATATGATATATGATCACACGTATAGTGTTCTGAATATAGGATAATTATAATTTGAACAAATTCAAATTTCAATAAAAGCATTTTTTTATAATTTAGAAGTCTGATAAAGTCAGAAAATTGAGAAAATTTCTATACTTTAAAATGGATCGTTAAAAAATGAACAACTGTAACTGTATATGTAGTTTCAAATTTTAAGTACTTAAAATTGTTGAAATTAAATTAATTCAAATTTGCATAATTCAAAATTAAAAAAAAAACACAAAAACAAGAAAACGTTTAAACTTTCAAAAAGTGCAGGTTTGAGTAGAAAGTGTTAAAAACGCATAAATTTCAACTATTTCAAAGCAAATGATATTAAATAATCTTTCACCTGAAGCGCTTAAAATTAAACAAATAAAAGTATAAATATTTTAGATTAAATCGTTCAAACATAAACAATTTCATTTTTGTTAAATATTGACCAAAGTTTTATTGGGACGACTGAAAAATAAAAGAATAAAGCTTTCCCGAACAGATAATAATATTACTGAATTTGAAAAATCCTGAATAATAAATTTCCCGACAGTTTATAATATCACCGAATTTTAAAATTCCCGAATAATAACATTCCCGACAGAAAATTGCCGAATTACAAAATATCCGAAAGTAGAAAATTCCCAAATTTAAACAATTAAACATTTTTTTATAAATATTATTAATTGCAAATACAATAATCAAATCTTTTTATTAAAAAATTATTTTTAATGCTTAAAGTTTCCAAATTTATTGCTTGAATTTAATATAATGATTGAAAAAAAAATTTATCCAGAAATATATATTTTTTCAATCATTGTTATTTTAAATTCAAACAATAATTTTAGAAACTTCAAACATTAAAAATATTTGATTATTTTATTTTCAATAAATGAATAATATGTATAAACAAATTTCTAATTGTTTAAATTCGGGAATTTTAAAATTCGGGAGTTTTCTAGTTCAGATATTTTATAATTCGGTAATTATATGTCGGGAATTTTTAAATTCGATTGTAATATTATAAACTATCGGGATATTTATTATTTGGAAATTTTTCAATTTGGTAATATTATAAACTGTTCGAGAATTGTACTGTTCGGGAATTTCCCAATTCGGGAATTTTATTGTTCGGGAATTTAATAATTCAGTAATTTTTATTATTCGGGAATTTAATAATTCAGGAATTTTATTATTCGGGAATTTTAAAATTCAATTTTCTATGTCGGGAATTTTACAGTGTCAGGAATTTTATTTTTCGGGATTTTTCAGTCGTCCCGTTTTATTTTAAATGCTAAAAATTCAAGTTTCTTGAAGTAGAAGTCTGACGAAGTAAACAATTTTAAATTTAAATTACGTAAATATGCCATCAAAATCGAAAACATTTTTAAATCTTGAAAAGATTTATCTTAATTGTTCAAAAACATCGAAATTTGCGGTAATGTAAATATTTTTTTATTCGGAATCATTTTAAAGTAAACCAATTTCAAATTTTAGAATAATCAATTCACATTTTAAACTATAATCATTACGAATCATCAAAGAAATTAATTTGTATTAACTTTTTTCAGTTAGATCTAAATTTAAAACAGATATGGTCAATATGAAAGTTATATGTCAGACCACAAAAGACCAGCTTTAAATTTCCAACATTTTATTTTTCAATAAAATAATGCGAAACGGAAAAATTATTCAAAATAAAAATGGACTCGAAGGAGATCATTTCAATAATTTTCACTTGAAAAGGTATTGTATTCAACAATGGTTGAGACGTAACATTTTATTTTCTCGAATGATTTAACTATATTTTGACATTTTAAGATCCCCCAAACAAAGATTTATTTAAAGATTTACTATCCATTTAGAAAGTCGAGCAGAATGAACCTCGCAAATTCTAAACGCGAAAAATCTTTCATAAAACGATCAGTTACCTTGAATGAAAATAAAAGAAGTATATTCGAAACCGTCATAAAAAAATCACTAGGTTTACTATTTTCCTTGAGCTTTCTCTGAGTGAGACGAACCACCCCTGGAGGCCTGGACCTTACGTAACGAAAAAGATTTATTTAAGGTCAAACAGAAATTGACTTCTCAAAGTAAGTTGTAAATTATTTAGTTGTCGCAAAAGCACTTTTTCGCGAAAGCAATTCAAGGTTTATCAGCTGGTAATAACCTGGTAACCGAGTAATTTATTAGATTTATGACATAGCTAATCTGCCTGTTAGCAAGGAGATTTCTCCCTTGGCAAATAAAATTTTATTTGGGGCAAATAAATAACTGTTTGGTGTGGGAAGTGTCGTCAAATATGAGCACAGATGGAGGGAAAGCTTTGCCTAAACTGGGTGACTTTCAATTTCTCAGCATGCATTGAAATTCGATGCCAACTGTGCCCATTTAGTAAAGGACACCTCATAGAATTGGCCATTAACTTAATATATATTTATATCCGATTCTGACAGCTTTTAGGTGGTGAAATCGGAAATTATTCATGAAATCGTCAAGGGAATCGTTAAATGAAAGATGGATTTTTAAAATGTTGAAAGATTTTATTTTTATCTGATTGGAAAGACGTTTCAAATTTCGAGGGACATTGTCTTGAGGAAAAAGCCAGGGAAAAAGTGTTACGTGACGATAAATGCTTCCGCAGAATTTGGGTCAATGCTGGAAGTAATAGAATTAAATATCTTTTTTGCATAGTAATACTTATATTATTGTAACCACGGCATGGAAACATGAAGAATTTCCTTGGAATGGTTTCCACAACATTTTGTCACGCACGGGTAAATTGAGATGAAATTAGAATAGTGAATCTTTTGAATTTTCGAGTTTTTAAAATATCCAGCGAAAACATTTTTTATTGAATTTACAATTTATTTATAAATAGGTAATTATAAGAAGAAAGTATTTTTATATTATTATTATACCATTAAGCCATTTCCCTTTCGGGGTAGGCGTGATTGCAATTAATGTGTCCAACGAAAATATTGTATCTTATATTTAATTTATTTTTAATTAATCATTCTTCTATTTTCCTAAAAAAAATTAAGGCTCCTTTTTTTTAGAAATCGGAAGATTTTAATATTTTGAGTTAATTTCAAAGCATACACTATCAGGAATATTCTGAAATTTAGAATTGAGAGGAAGATAATGCTCTATGCAAGTAACGGGAAATTTAATTAAATTTTCGTGAATTTACCTTAAGTTACGAGGAAAGTTATGTAATTTTCTGTTACATGTAACGGCATAAAACTTTAAAATGATAAAAAAAAATATTTTAAACCCAAGATACAAAAGCGAATAAATTCGGACAAGCTAATTTGCTGTTAGAGTTTCATTTTTTATTAGTGTTTGATTGTTAGGTTAAAGAATAATTCAAATTTGGATGAAATTTGAAATCAATTTATTCATTTTGCACTATTTTAAAAATAATTCCAATTTTGTAAAATTGCAAACTTGGCAATTCAATTCGCCAGAAATTATGCGAATTCTCTTGATTTATCTAAAGTCTACTGAAATTTCCCCGAATTATCATGAATTCTCTGAGATTTATTTTAATTCACATGAATCTTGCTTTAATTATTTTGAATTCCCTGGAATCAAGGTAGATGTAGTGCCAAAAATCACGCCTCTCGAATAAAAGTTTTCTTTGATTTTAGGAATTGAAATAATATCACCAGTCATGTCTTCATAAATAAAAAACATTATTTTTTATGAAAAAAGTTTAAAACTCACGAAAAATAATTATTTTAATAATAGTTTTTGTAATTTAATTTCTTCTCAGTTCGCTTCTTACCAACTTTTTAAAAATGTTTAAATTTTAATCAACCATGGCTTATTTTTCCAGGAAAAACATTTCCTAGTTAAATGTATCATAAAAGAATTATAGATCAAATGAAAACTGTGCATTTTAAGGAGATTTTTGTATAGTAGAAAATGGTTTTTTGTCATTTAGGTTATTAAAGCGTTTTGCATTCGACTTTTCTATACAGTTTATTACTTTCAGATAGTTATTCAAAGTTTTAAAAATTTAAAGAAATAGAAGTAATAAGCCCTTTTTGAAATAAAGAAAATTCTACATTTTGTTTTACATATTTTAAATTATTTTATTACAGGAAATGTTATTTTGCATTAAAAACTGAGAAAAAAGTAATATAAAGAAATTTGATAAATTAAAAATTGTGAATTCTAAGGAGGTTTTTGTATAGTAGAAAATCTTTTTTGAACCAAATGTTCAAATTTTCAAACAAAAAATAAATTTAGAAGACGTTAAATTTTTAAAAAGTAAAGTTCAATTTAGAAGAAAGTCCTCTTTCAACCAAGAAAGATGATTTTTTCTACCAAAAAATATTAATTTTCAATCCAAAAAGGATGAATTCTCAATGAAAAATATAATAGTTAACATTTCAAACAACAAAGATTTGAGTTTTAAATAAGAAACAGTTTAATTCAAGGAAAAAAGACAATTTTTTAACAAAATAATCAACCTTCAACCAAATACATGAATTTTTAACAAAAAAAGTTAATTGTGAAACAAATAGTTGAATTTTCTACTAAATAATTGAAGTGTTAACCCAAAAAAAGAAAATTTGCAACAAAACAGTGAAATTTTCAACAACAAAAAATGACATTTTTACAAAATTGTTGAATTTTCTACAAAGTAGATTATTCTTAACCAGATAATTTAATTATCAACCGAAAACTTGAATTTTTTAAACAAAAAACTATATTTTCTACCGAAAAAGAAGAATTTTCAACCAAATATATGAATTTTCAACCAAGTAGTTTAATCTTTAACTAAAAAAGATCAGTTTTTTTTCACCAAAAATGGAAGAGGAAGAGTTACATTTTCAATTGGAACAATTATTTTTTTGCCAAAAAAAAGGAATTTTTAACAAAATCGTTTAATTTTCAACCAAAAAGATGAGATTTCAAACTAAAATGATTAATCTTCAATTGGGATAGTTAAATTTTCAGTACAAAAACAAATTTTAACTAGAAAAAAAAACGATTTTTCAACAAATAGTTCAATTTTAACCCATAAAATGTATTTTGAAGCAATCAGTTTATTTTTCAAACCACATGAGATGAATTGTCAATGAAAAATTGAATTTTCATCTGAAAACAATCAATTTTTCACAGAAAATGGATAAAATAAATTTTTAACCAAAAATTAATTTTTTAACAAAATAAACAAAATTTTTAACAAAATACATACACGAGTTGTTAACAAAAAAGTTCAATTTTCAACGAAATCGATGAATTTTCAAGCAAGAATATTATTTTTATAACAAAAGAAGAAATGTCAACAACATGCATTGATTTTTAACTAAGAGAAATTTTCACGAAAAATGAAATGTTTAAAATTGCAACCAAACCATTTTTCAACTAAAATAGAAAATCTTCAACCGGAAAAATATTTTTTTAAGAAAGTAGTTTAATTTTCAACCAAGTATTTGAGTTTTCAACTAAAAAAGATAAATGTTTAACAAAAATGGAATAGCTCAATTTTCAGTTTTTAAATTATTTCCAAAGAAACAAAAAAAGAAAATTTTAAAAATATTTTTAAATTTTCAACAAAACACTCCATTTTTCACACAAAATGGAATCTTCAAATTTTCAGTTAAAGAAATTAATTTTGAACCAAAAAGAAACGAATTTTAAACAATATAGTTATCAATCAATAAAATGAATTTTGAACGAAAAAATTAATTTTTTTACCAAAATAAAGAGAATTTTTAACAAAATACATACATTAATTGTTAACAAAAAAGTTCAATTTTCAACCAAATCGATGAATTTTCAAGCAAGAATATTAATTTTCTAAAAAAGAAATTTCAACAAAATGCATTGATTTTTAACTAAGACAAATTTACACGAAAAATGAAATGGTTAATATTTCAACAAAACCATTTTAAAACAAAAATCGAAAATCTTCAACCGGAAAAATATTTTTTCAACAAAACAATCAATTTTCTACCAAATTATAGTTGATTTTTCAACCCAAAAGGAAGAATTTTCAATAAAACAGTTGAATTTTCAACCAAGAAAATGTCTTTTTAACCAAGCTGCTGAATTTCCTACAAAGTAGATTAATTAATTTTTAATTAATTTTATTACAAGTTGATTATTTTTATTGTCTAAAATACTTCGAATTATCTGGATTACAAGTGGATTAACCTGGATTATAAGTGGATTACTCTGGATTGCAATTTAATTAATGAGATTACCTAAATTACTTGTAAACAGAGTAACAATAGAGTAAATTACTCCTCAAACAAAGACCTTGGATACTAATGGGCCCAAGTGGAGAACCATACATAACAATTTTGTGAGGCTCTTCACTTGGGGTGATCGCTAGAGAGATTGATCAGCAACCTGGGTCGGAGGAGTGTTGCGGAACGAACGTGTCATTTAAATAAATGACACGAGAATTCTAGATCAATCTAAAATATCTATACATTACACCTATATACCTATCTACCGCATACCTATCTACCTCATAACTATATACCCATCTACACACTACTATTTTCCAACCGAGCAAGTCACGCCTACCCCGAAAGGGAAATGGCTTAATGGTATAATAATAATAACTTCGAATTATCTCGATTACAGGTGTACTACCATGGATTATAGTTATACTACTATGGATTATATTATATTAATAACAAATGGATTATTCTAGATTAGAAGTGGATTACCCTGGATTACAAATGGATTACTCAGGATTACAAATGTATTACTCGGATTACAAGTGGATTACTACGGAATACTGGGATTACTTTAATTGTCTTGAATTACTTCGGGTTACAAGAGATTTAACGCGGATTACAAGTGGATTACTGCGGATTACTGCGGATTACACCGGATTACGAGATTTAGGAATTTGGGATAAGCGAGCGTTCCCGCAGATTAGCAGATTTATTGATTCCTCGGATAAAATCTTTGGAAAGCCGGTAAATATATAGGCAAAAACAAAAATGGATGAAGGCGAGTTGTAAATTTGGATTTGCTATTGATAATTTTACAGATCATTTAGCCGTTTACGACTCAATCAATCACGTCGAGTCGAGAAGCTGGAAAGTCGTTGGCGTTACATTACATGACGGAATTTGAGGAGAGCTGAGAGAGACAAGAAGAAGGAGAAGAAGAAGAAGACAAGTTACGACGGTGCGCCAAGCGAGGCCGCGGCCGCATCATTGACCCTGCCGATAGAATAAGTTAGTCAGCAGGTAAGGTAAGACCGTGAACACTGAACAGAGTCAAGTCCTGAGATCATCGTGGTGGCTGGCTGTAGAGTACAGCTTTAATGCATTCATGAAATTCAATGTACCTTGTGCTATCGATGGGAACTTTCGTGATCGCTGACATGCACGAGCGACGTTATCTCTTTCTTTATCTAGCAGCCCACGACAGCCAGATCGGGACTCCGAAGTACATACCCAAAGCCTTTGCCTTTACCTTTGCGTTGGAAAACACTATATTACCCATTCCGTGAGAATGGGATGGAACGTATTCCTGGAATTATCCAAATTTAATTACGCACCAGTGTCTATCCAAGTCCTTCCTTCCTTCCTTATTAAGCTCGGCAATTATTCCTAATTGTATTCAGTTATAAGTACAATAGGGGTCATTATCGGTTTAATCACAATGTCAACATTTTAAGTCACCTAATTCTTCTTACATTCATTTTAAGGCATCTAGTTTATCTTGATCAACTTCAATTTTCCTGTATTTCAACCAGTAGCCCATGATAGCCAGATCAGGAGTCCGTAGTACCCGAATTTGGAATTTATGCTATATCCATTCCGTGAGATTGGGATGGAAATTAACTTAACCCTGGAATTATCCAAATTTAATTACGCGCCAAATTCCATTTAAGTCCTTGCTTCCTTTCTTCATTATTAAGCTCGGCTATTATTCTTAATTGTTTTCAGTTATAATTGTACCAATGTTCATCCAAGTTCTTCCTTCCTTATGACTTCGGCAATTATTCTTGTTTTCAGTTATAATTCTGATAGGGGTCATTAGTATCGGTTAATTCACAATGGCAACATTTTCAGTCACCTAGTTCTTGCTACATTTATTTTAATGTATTTAAATTTTCTTGTATTTCAACTAGAACCTCATGATAGCCAGATCGGAACTGCGAAGTACATACCCGAAACCAAGGCTTTGGAAAACATTTATAATATAACTATTCCGTGAGATTGGAATGGAACTTAACTTATTCCTGAAATTATCCGCGAAATTATCCAAATTTGATTACGCACTTGGATGTCCATCCATGAACTTAATACTTCCTTCCTTCAATATTAAGCTCGCGAATTATTCCTAATCGTTTTCAGTTATAATTATAATAGGCGTCATTAGTATCGGCTTAATCACAATGTCAACATTTTCAGTCACCTAATTCTTTTTACATGTATTTTAAGGCATCTAGTTGATCTTGATCAACTTCAATTTTCTTGTATTTCAACCAGTAGCCCATGATAGCTAGATCAGGAATCCGTAGTGCGTCCAAGGCTTTGGAATTTATGATATATCCATTCCGTGAGATTGAGAGGGAAATTAATTTATCCCTGGAATTATCCAAATTTAATTACGCACCAATATCCATCCAAGTCCTTCCTTCCTTCATCATTAAGCTCGGCAATTATTCCTAATAGTTTTCACTTATAATTTATAATTATAATAGGGGTCATTATAGTATCGATTAATTCACAATGTCAACATTTTCACTCACCTAATTCTTTTTACATTTAATTTAATTCATCTAGTTAATCATTATCAAACTTGACTTCAATTTTCTTGTATTGCAATTATTAGCCCATGGTAGCTAGATCAGGACTCAGTAGCGCGTAGTTCGTAGTACATACCCGAAGCCAAGGCTTTGGAATTTATGCTGTATCCATTTCGTCAGATTGGGATGGAAATGAATTTATTCCTGGAATTATCCAAATTTAATTACGCACCAATATCCATTCAAGTTCTCCTGCCCTTCTTAATTATTAAGCTCGGCTATTATTATTTGTTTTCAGTCATAATTGTACCAATGTTCATCCAAGTTCTTCCTTTCTTATGAATTCGGCAATTATTCTTAATTGTTTTCAGTTATAATTCTGATAGGGGTCATTAGTATCGGTTTATTCAAAATGTCAACATTTTCAGTCATCTAATTCTTTTTACATTTATTTTAATGTATCTACTTAATCTTATCAAAATTTACTTCAATTTTCTTGTATTCTAACTAGAAGCTCATGATAGCCAAATCGGGACTGAGAAGTACATACCCGATACCAAGGCTTTGGAAAACATTTATACTATACCCATTCTATGAGATTGGGGTGGAACTTAACTTATTCCTGAAATTATCCAAATCTAATTACCCACTTGGATGTCCATCCAAGTCCTTCCTTCCTTCAATATTAAGCTCGGCAATTATTCCTAATCGTTTTCAGTTATAATTATAATAGGGGTCATTAGTATCGGTTAATTCACAATGTCAACATTTTCACTCACCTAATTCTTTTTACATTTAATTTAATTCACCTAGTTAATCTTTATCAAACTTGACTTCAATTTTCTTGTATTGCAATTATTAGCCCATGGTAGCTAGATCAGGACTCAGTAGCGCGTAGTACATACCCGAAGCCAAGGCTTTGGAATTTATGCTGTATCCATTCCGCCCGATTGGGATGGAAATTAATTTATTCCTGGAATTATCCAAATTTAATTACGCACCAATATCCATTTAAGTTCTTCCTGCCCTTCTAATTATTAAGCTCGGCTATTATTATTTGTTTTCAGTCATAATTGTACCAATGTTCATCCAATTTCTTCCTTTCTTATGAATTCGGCAATTAATCTTGTTTTCAGTTATAATTCTGATAGGGGTCATTAGTATGGGTTAATTCACAATGTCAACATTTTCAGTCACCTAGTTCTTTTTACATTTATTTTAATTTATCTAGTTAATCTCATAAAAATTCATTTCAATTTTCTTGTATTTCAACTAGAACCTCATGATAGCCAGATCGGAACTGCGAAGTGCATACCCGTAACCAAAAGCTTTAGAAAACATTTATACTATAACTATTCCGTGAGATTGGAATGGAACTTAACTTATTCCTGAAATTATCCAAATTTAATAACCCACTTGGATGTCCATCCAAGTCCTTCCTTCCTTCAATATTAAGCTCGGCAATTATTCCTAATCGTTTTCAGTTATAATTATAATAGGGGTCATTAGTATCGGCTTAATCACAATGTCAACATTTTCAGTCACCTAATTCTTTTTACATGTATTTTAAGGCATCTAGTTAATCTTGATCAACTTCAATTTTCTTGTATTTCAACCAGTAGCCCATGAAAGCTAGATCAGGAATCCGTAGTGCGTCCAAGGCTTTGGAATTTATGATATATCCATTCCGTGAGATTGAGATGGAAATTAACCCTTAAATGGTAACGTCATTTTCGACACCTTTAAACGGTATCGTCGGGTCACTCGTGTCTGGCGCTTTGAAAAGTGCTCTAAAGTGCTCTAAAAAATTCCACAAAATTCATGAAATTTCATCAACTATCCTAGTATAAGGATGAATCACTATATTGCTGATTTTATGATTTTTTTAAACAATATAATGAAATAAACAAACAAAAACGTGAAGAATGCACCATTTTGTCAAAAAAATCATAACTTAGGATGTAATTAATTTTTTTTTTTAAATCAAACGGGAAATTAAAGGGTAAAAAAAGTACTGTAAGAAAAAAAAGATTGAGATTCTGTATAAATAAAAGGAATGCTTAAGCTTTGAACATGAAAATCAAGTTTTTTCAAAGTACGTATAAAGAGGTAGAAATTCCAATAAAATTCCCGTTAAAAAACTTTTGGTCAACTTTAATTCATCAATTTATAGTCAAAAAACATGAGGTTTCCGAAAAAATTCAGAAATTCAAATTGCAATTAAAATTCAGGTTAAAAAACTTTTGGATAACTTTAATTCATCAATTTATAGTCGAAAAACATCAATATTTGGGGAAAAAATTCAGAAATTCGAATTTCCATTAAAATTTATCTTAAAAAACTATCAGGTAAGTTTAATCCATCAATTCATAATAAAAAACGTCAATTCATAATAAAAAAAACATCAGAATTTTGAAAAAAGAATTTTAATTACGTTACACTTTTCGCCAGCGCTAATGGTATCGTCGGGTCACTCGTGCCTTTCCGGAATTTCGACTGTTTTCTACAAATGCTATTTACGGACTAGAGTGACGGCACTTGGGGAGCTTATAGCCTACTAGTGTACAATTATTTAGAGTATAGTTTGGGCCTGCCTCCCACGCTTTTCTCTAAGCTAGCAAGGGGAGAAGATTTGGTCAAGGCACGAGTGACCCGACGTTACCATTTAAGGGTTAAGTTATTCCTGGAATTATCCAAATTTAATTACGCACCAATTTCCATTTAAGTCCTTGTTTCCTTTCTTCATTATTAAGCTCGGCTATTATTCTTAATTGTTTTCAGTTATAATTGTACCAATGTTCATCCAAGTTCTTCCTTTCTTATGAATTCGGCAATTATTCTGAATTGTTTTCAGTTATGATTCTGATAGGGGTCATTAGTATCAGTTTATTCACAATGTCAAAATTTTCAGTCACCTAGTTCTTTTTACATTTATTTTAATGTATCTAGTTAATCTCATCAAAATGTATTCCAATTTTCTTGTATTTCAACTAGAACCTCATGATAGCCAGATCGGAACTAAGAAGTACATACCCGAAACCAAGGCTTTGGAAAACATTTATACTATACCCATTCTATGAGATTGGGGTGGAACTTAACTTATTCCTGAAATTATCCAAATTTAATCACCCACTTGGATGTCCATCCAAGTACTTCCTTCCTTCACTATCAAGCTCGGCAATTATTCCTAATCGTTTTCAGTTATAATTATCATAGAGGTCATTAGTATAGGCTAAGTCACAATGTCAACATTTTCAGTCACCTAATTCTTTTTACATGTATTTTAAGGCATCTAGTTGATCTTGATCAACTTCAATTTTCTTGTATTTCAACCAGTAGCCTATGATAGCTAGATCAGGAATCCGTAGTGCGTCCAAGGCTTTGGAATTTATGATATATCCATTCCGTGAGATTGAGATGGAAATTAACTTATTCTTGGAATTATCCAAATTTAATTACGCGCCAATTTCCATTTAAGTCCTTGCTTCCTTTCTTCATTATTATGCTCGGCTATTATTCTTAATTGTTTTCAGTTATAATTCTGATAAGCGTCATTAGTATCGGTTTATTCACAATGTCAAAATTTCAAGTCCCCTAGTTCTTTAATCTTTTTACATTTATTTTAATGCATCTAGTTTTGATCAAAATTTACTTTAATTTTTTCAACTAGTAGCTCTTGGTAGCCAGATCGGGACTCCGAAGTACATACTCGAAGCCAAGGCTTTGGAGAACATTTATACTATACCCATTTCGTAAGATTGGTATTGAACTTAACTTATTGCTGCAATTATCCAAATTTAATTACCCACTTGGATGTCCAATTGTCCATCCAAGGCCTTCCTTCCTTCATTATTAAGCTCGGCAATTATTCCTAATAGTTTTCACTTATAATTATAATAGGGGTCATTATAGTATCGGTTAATTCACATGTCAACAGTTTAAGTCATTCAGTTCTTTTTACATCTATTCTAGGAATTTAGGGTATAGCTAATCTGGATCAAACTTTTCTTCAATTTTCTTGTATTCCCAAATATGGACAAGGTTTTTGTCAATTTTTTGCTTTCCAATTTAAATTCCACAACTTTGAGCCTTTAAATAAAAATTTTCCTATGTTGGAAAGCACTGAATTTGATATGTTCAATTTGAAAGTCTTGGATTTTTAGTGATACAATATTGAAGGATTCAAATTTAATATGGCATAATTATAAGCGATTTCAAATTTACCGAGAAATTTACATTTTAGCCTTCACAGCTCAAATACTCTCAAATCAGGGGAGACGTGATAAATCGGCTCAAGTTTATTTCTCAATATTTAAGGATATATGTGGCTTGAAATCCATTCATAAAAATGAAATTTAGAATAAACTATCATAAACAGTCAGCATCAGCCTGTTAAATAAATAAATGAAAAAAAGCTTTTTAATTTAATACGCTGTTGAAGTTATCAATCAAATGAAAATGGATTTATTCACTTTTTATTCAGCAAAGGCTGAATTTCACTGATTATTTATGTTCTATTTATATAAATTGACAATTTCTTGTTAACATTTGTTTATTTTAAAGATGTCGGATTTTATTAAAATTTTCAACCAAAAATATAATTGTAGACTTTTTAATGTAAAAAAAATCTTTCAACAAAAAAATAAGTGGATTTTCTTATCGGGTTCTATCAATTCAGTTCGAATTTAACGGAAAAAATGAGAAAATAAGGAAAAAGGGAAAGTTTCTTTAAAGCAGGTAAAAAAGAGGAATTCTTTAAAAAAGAAGAAAAGAGGGGAATAGGAGAAAGAGTGTGATTTCAACTACAAAGAAGATTAATTCTCAACCAAAAAAAATAAATTTTGAAAAAATACATGAATTTTCAACCAAATACTTTAATTGTCAACTAAAAAAGATAATTTTTTTATCAAAAATGGAATAATTTCATTATTAATTAAAAAAATTAATTCTAATTATCCATTAATAACGATTTGTGAAAAAAGTTGAATTTTCAACCAAAAAAGTTTAATTTTCAACTACAATAAAGAATTTTCAACCAAATAGATGAATGTTCAACCAAAAATTTGAATTTTCAACCAAGAAGATTATTTTCTACCGAAGAAGACGAGTCTTCAACAAAATACATGTATTTTCGACCAAATAGTTGAATTTTCAACTAATAAAATTTTTCTGTAAAAAATGGAATAGTTGCTTTTTTTCATTTAAAATATCAATTTTTACAAAAAAATGAATTTTCAACAAAATAGATCAATTTTCAACCAGAGAGATCAATTTTCTAACAAAAAGAACGAATTAAAAAAAAATACATTTTAACCAAATACGTGAATTGTCAACTAAAAAAGATGAAACAATAAAAAGTGGAAATGCTACATTTTTAATTTGAAAATGAATTTCCAATAAAAAAAATGAATATAGAGAAAATGGAAAGGTTTCATTTTTAATAAAAAAGATAATTTTTCCACCAAAAAAGTTTAATATTTAACTGCAATGAAGAATTTTCAACCAAATAGTTGAACTGTCAACTAAAAGAGATAAATTTTTCAAATATAAATGGAATAGTTTCATTTTTAATTATAAAAATTAATTTTTTACCCAAAAATCACGATTTTTCAAAATAAGAGTTAAATTTGCAATAAAAAAGATTTAATGTTCAACTACAATGAAGAATTTTCAACCAAAAATATGAATTTATAACCAAGAAGATGAGTTTCTACCCAAAAAGACGACTATTTAACAAAATACTTGTATTTTCAACCAAGTAGTTGAAGCTTCATCTAAAAAAGGATAAATTTTCTAAATAAAAAATGGAATAGTTGCATTTTTAATTAAAAAAATAATAATAACGAATCAACTTTCTGTCAAAAAAGACGAATTTTTAATATAATACATAAATTGTTAACCAAATAGTTGAATTGTTAACTAAAAAAGATCAAAGAATCAAAAATGGAAAAGTTTAATTTTTAATTTAAGAAATTAATTTTCAATAATAAAAAAAATAATTTTCAACAAAATAGTTAAATTTTCAACCAAAGAGATCAATTTTCTACCAAAAAAGATGAATTTTTTAAATAAAATACATAAATTTTTAACCCAATGGTTGAATTGTCAACTAAAAGAGATCAAACAATCAAAAATGGAAAAGTTAAATTTTTAATTAAAAAAATGAATCTTCAATCAAAAAAGAAGAATTTTCAACGAAATTGTTAAATTTTTCACCAAAATAGTTTAATTTTCGAACAAAATAGTTGAAATTTCCAAAAAATAGTTTAGTTTTTAGAAGAGGAGTTGAATGTTAAACATCGAAAAATAAATAATTTGTCTCTAATGAGCCGGAAAGGATATGATTCTGAAAGTGTAATTTTGAATTGTGATTCTTTTTATGCTTTGTTTTTCTTTGCATACAAATTTTTTCATAAGAAATTCAATTTCATTTCGATCTTAAATATAAATTTTTAAATAGAGACACTAAACTTACGATTCTTTCCAATCTGCAGGGTTGATTTAAATGAATGTTTAAGTTTTCTTTGTAATGGTTTTCCATCATAATTTTT
The DNA here is from genome assembly GCA_932195095.1 of Andricus curvator. Taxonomy (NCBI): domain Eukaryota; kingdom Metazoa; phylum Arthropoda; class Insecta; order Hymenoptera; family Cynipidae; genus Andricus; species Andricus curvator. The sequence continues at coordinate 5,506 of CAKNYM010007033.1, read as the reverse complement.
TAACTCAATTTCTTAAAAGAAATCTTTCTTTATTTTTTAAAACTATTTTATAAAGAATCTTTTTTAAGAAATAGCAATTCTTGGAAATGTATTATACTAAAATGTTTTTGGATAGTTTTCTTTTCCTTTCTGGAAAATGTAATAATCTAAATAGAAGATTAGAATCACCTACAAAATTTTTAAGGTAGTGTCTATGATCTATAGATTATCTGGACGCACGCCACGCCCCCTTCCCTTTTCAGTTCCCCCTCCCCTTACCAGGTCCGTACGTTTAGATTCAACCGTGTGATAAACGTCGATAAACGTACGGTCGTACGGACTGTCCGGACGTTTAGACTTGGTCTATTTTGAACCAAGCACTTTTCAACCAAAAATATTCATAAGAAAGTAGATTTCATTTCGGTCTCAAATAAAATTTTTTCTAATGTTTGAATTCCCCACACCAAAATTCATTTTTCAAGCAAATTAGGCATTTTCACTTCATAGTCAGCTAACTTCACTTCATTTACTGCTGAGGGGAAAACAGTGGATCAAATGCATGGGATTCAGTCCATTTTTGCCCTATTTTGCTAATATCGTAAACTAATTTTTTCTATATAAGTGTATTTGGAAATAAGTTTTTATTTTTTAAGTGCTATTTAATGAAATAATAAAATGATAATAAATATTATTCATCACGAAGATATTACAAAAATAAAGTTTTGTCCATGCATTTGGTCCATTGTTTTCCCCTCAGCACTTAACGAAGTGAAGTTAGCTGGTGGTTGAAGTGAAAATACCTAATAGTCGAATTTTTAACCAAAAGAGGTTAATTCTGAACCAATACACTTTTAAAAGCGGATTGAATATTTGTTTCTTGTAGTCCACTTTATCCCCTTTATTTTCAAATTGAAAATTCGATCTTCAACAAGCCTTTTTCCCTCCTGAAAAGAAATGTTTCTTGGTACCGATACTCTTCTGAAAATCTGCCCTTCATCTGACGACGAGAACAGAAATATCCTCTCGTCTCCTGTCTTTCATTATCCCTCTTAAGAGGCTTGTACTGAAAAACTAAGTGGAATTTACTTTTCGCGAGGAAGAACAGTTAATGCCCTGTCCCACAGCGACCAGCCCATTTTCCTTGGAAATCCTTGAGCCCAGACCCAGACATAACAGGTACGAGAAAAGGTTTTCGACTGAGACCTCGAATTTTTTTCCCGTTAAGTTGCCTTCGTGACTTCGCCCTGCGCCTACCAGACCGGAGAGGAAAAATCTTCTGGGATTATCGAAATGGCCCCAAGAAATGTTGGTTTAACAGAATTCGCGGCGTGTCGCCTCGAATTTACGCAACTGAGACTGCTTGCATGACCTTCGGTTGAAATTTATTTCGGGCGACTTTATCTTTACTTGTGTCCTTCCAAGGAGCCGCCTAAAATGCTAAGTTGTTGCCCAGTGGGAAATAAATTAACACAAAGTGAGTGGACCGTTTGGACATAAAGGACATTCCATTTTCCGCTTGTTAATTTTCGATCTATAGAGTCTCAATATCCTGTCTCAGGGTTTTCCATTTTACAAAGAACGATTTCAAGCGTTTAAACGTGTTTAATGGATCATTATCTTAATATCTTTCACGAATTAGGTGTCTCTCAGTTCAGCCGAATAGTCCATACACATCAAGAGAAAATACTTATTTATTTTTTATGTATCCGCTTCTGGACAGATTCATCAGGAATTTTCGACCAAAAAAAAGATCAATTTTGAACAAAATACCTTAATTTTCAACAAAATAGTTTAATTTTCAACCAAATTGTACAGTTTTCAATCTAAAACGATGAATTTTCAACAGTTGCAATTTCAATCAAATAATTTATTTTTTTAGAAGACAGTTATTTACTTTTCAACAAAACATCTGAATTTTCAATCCAAAAGGACGAATTTTCTCTACGAATAGACGAATGTTCAACAAAACAGTTGAATTTTTGAACAAAAAAAAATTACTTTTTAACAAAATAGTTACATTTTGAATAACATAGATTAATTTTTATACTAGTCTAGTCGTCCCGAAAATTAGGGATGACTAGCTAAGCTTATGAGAAATATTTGACTACTCATCCCGAATTTCGGGACGAAGAGACGCTCCGTAACTTTTAACCAAACTGTTAAATTTTCAATTTGCCAAGATGAATTTTCAACCAAATAGTCGATTTTTCAAACAAAAAGATTAAACTTCAACCAAAAAAGTTTGCAATTTGAATCAAATAATTTATTTTTTTAGAAGACAGTTATTTACTTTTCAACAAAACATCTGAATTTTCAATCCAAAAGGACGATTTTTCTCTCCGAATAGACGAATGTTCAACAAAGCAGTTGAATTTTCGACCCAAAAGATGACTTTTTAACAAAATAGTTACATTTTCAATAACATAGATTAATTTTGATACTAGTCTAGTCGTCCCGACAATTAGGGATGACTAGCTAAGCTTATGAGAAATATTTGACTACTCATCCCGAATTTCGGGACGATGAGACGCTCCGTAATTTTTAACCAAACTGTTAAATTTTCAATTTGCCAAGATGAATTTTCAACCAAATAGTCGATTTTTCAAACAAACAGATTAAACTTCAACCAAAAACGGTTGCAATTTCAACCAAACAAATACTTCAATTTTTAACCAAATTGTTAAATTTTCACTCTACAAAGATGAAATTTCAACCAAATGGTCGAATATTCAAACAAAAATAGTTGCATATTTCAGCCAAATAATTGATTTTTTTAGAAAGAAGTTGAATTTTTAATGTAAAAGGACGAATTTTTTGCCAAAACAGAGGAATGTTCAACAAAACAGTTGAACTTTCGAACAAAAAAGATCAATAAATCATCTTTTTTAATAATTTTTAAACAAGATATTCAATTTCAATCTGCCAAGATAAATTTTCAACCAAATGCTCGAATTTTCAAACTAAAAAGATGAAACTTCAACCTAAAACACTTGCAATTTCAACCTGATAATTTATTTTTTTTAGAAGACAGTTAAATTTTCAACCAAAAGAAAAATTTTCAATCCAAAAAAACGATTTTTCTGTCAAAATAGACGATTGTTCAACAAACCAGTTGAATTTTCGACCAAAAAAGATTAATTTTTAAGAAAATACCATAATTTTCCACCAAATAGTTTCATTTTTATCCAAATTGTTAAATTTTTAATCTATAAAGATAAATTTTCAACCAAATGATCGAATTGAAAAAAAGAGTATTAACTTCCACCAAAAACAGTTGCAATTTCAATTTTCAATTTCAATTTTCTACCAAAAAAATAACTTTTCAACAAAACACTTTTACTTTCAACAAAAAAGTTTAATTTTAAACGAAATTGTTAAATTTTGAATCTATAAAGATAAATTATCAACCAAATGGTCAAATTTTCTGCCCAAACAGAGAAATTATCAACAAAAAAGTGGAATTTCTTACAAAAAATATGATAATTAAAAAAAATACCTTTTAACTTCAACAGAATAGTGTAATTTTTAACCAAATTGTTAAATTTTCAATCTATAAAGATGAATTTCCAACCAAATGATCGAATTTGAAAAAAGAGAATAAACTTCCACCAAAAATAGTTGTCATTTCAACCAAATAATTGAACTTTTTAGAAGAAAGTTGAATTCTTAACAAAATACATGAATTTTCAACAACAAAAATTTAATTTTTGATGAAATTTTCAACCTAAAAGGTTAATTTTCTACCTAACAAGACAAATTTTCAACAAAATAAAGGAATTTTTAACTAAAAAAGATCAATTTTCAACAAAAAATAGAGTAGTTTAATTTTCAGTTAGAGAAATGAGTTTTTAAGCAATTAAAATAAATTTTCAACGCAATAGTTATTTTTTCAACCGAACAAATGAATTTTCTACCGAAACGTTTAAATGTCTTAAAAAAAACATTTTCGACAAAAACTTTAGTTAAATTTTTATTTAAAAATATTAATTTTGAATACAAGAACTACTTTTCAAACTAAGAAATGAATTTTCAACCAAAAAGATTAATTTTCTATCAAAAAAGAATAATTTAAAAAAACACGAATTTCCAAACAAAAGTATTTAAATTTGTAATCGAATTTTTTAATCCAATAGTTAAATTTTCAACCAAAAAGATGTATCAGTCACCAAGAAGATTAATATTTTACTGGATTTTACTGTTTTTAAACAAATAATTGGATCTTCACCTGAAGAAGATTGATGTTCAACCAAGCATTAAATAGTAAAAATTTTAGATTAAAAATTAATTTTTAATAACAAAAAAAAAATTTCAAGTCAAAGAAATAAATTTTCGATCAAAAAGGTGAATTGGTCACCAAGACGAATTATTTTCTATACATTAAGAGAGTTAAATTTTAATTTTGAAAAAATGTTAACAAAATAGTCAAATTTTGAACAAAAAATTTTGTTTTTAACTAAAATGAATAATCAGTAAGCAAAAAAATGAATTAGTGAAAATCTTGAAAATTTAATCGAATAGTTATATTAAGAGAAAAATCCTGGGACCAAACTCAAATTTATATCTAGGACGATTCGAACATGAACTTAAATACCCTGTGAATTCCAGATTTTCCTGTTTTTTCTGTGAGGTATTCATCTTGAAAAATATGGAAAACCTTTAAAGTGCAAAGTTGTGAAGTGAAATTTTTCATATTACAGGTTCAATATTTAAAGAGAAGCTCAAATTTTTAATGCAAGTTTTGATTTTCAAAATTATTATTTAAATGTAAGTAATGCAATGAAAATATAGAAAAATGGTTATTTTTAATTTATTGTAAAAATATCATTTTTACTGTTATTTAACAATAAAGTTACTTGTGATAATGATAAATATAAATTTGTGTGCGTCTGTCTTCATTAAATAAAATGTTTTTTATATTGTAAGGGGTTCTAAAAATTTATATTTTATTGAAACGTGATAGAATAACCAAATTTGTTTAAACAATACTTCTAGAAACTTCTGTTCACATTTTCCGACTGTTCAGAAGTTTTTATGCTGTTACATGTTTCGTTAATAAATTTCGGAAAATTTAGTTACAAATTTCTTAAATTTCAGAATATTTCTTTTTTTTTCAATTTCGGAAGAAGTTTTAGAGTCGAAGAATATGTATGGAAGAAAATTGTCAACTTTCTAAAGTAAAGATTTGAGGTAGTTAAAAATGTCGGTGTACCTACTCATTAAATTAAATAAGAGTAAGGTAATTACGATATTAAAAATCCCAAGAAAAATTCGTCTCACGCTGACCGTCTTTTATAATTCATTCTTTTCACTAATTACTATCACGACCTTTGATATGTGCCAGTTGAAAAACAAAAGAAATTTAATTTGTAAATGCGATGTTACATTGAATATACATTTACATAATTGGCCAGAATTTCAAAAGAGAAAATTTTAATTTTACATAACATGTTCAAATAATTACTTCTGAGTTTAATTAAAATAGTCATGAGGGGATCCGAATGCAATACTGATCATTATCTTTTAATCT
>CAKNYM010007031.1:0-25152 GCA_932195095.1 Andricus curvator | reverse complement strand
TAAAGGCCTGGCCGGCAAGTCACTTTCTTGTCACACGACAAATTTTTTCAGTTGCGGGCCGTCCATAAACTACTTTACCCATTTTTGGCTTTTTAACCTTCCCCTACCCCGAAAGTAACGTAGCCGTCGGCTAAAGACGGCTTTTACGTTTATAAATTCTTTTAAATAAAAAATGCAAGTAAACTGTAGCATTAAAAACCAAGCAGATAAACTTTCGAGTAATAGAGACGAGTTTTCCTAAACAATATTTCAAGATTGAACCTAGTAAAATTTTGACGTCAAAAATACGACTTTTTTGGAAGACGGTTAAATTTTTAACACAAGTTACTTTTCAACCAAGAAAGATAAATTTTCAACCAAGAAGTATGATTTTTCAATCCAAAAGGATTAATTTTTTACAACATAGTTAAATTTTCGACCAAAAATTATGGCGTTCACAAAATAGTTGAATTTTCTAAAGATAACTAGATTTTTCACAAAATAGTTGAATTCTCAAACAAAAAGTTGGACTTTCAACAAACAAATTTTCTACCCAAAAAGACGGCTTTTTAAGGAAATATATGCATTTTCTACCAAGCAGTTGAATTTTCAACAAACAAGATTCATTTTGTACCCAAAAAGACGACTATTTTATACCCAAAAAGGCGACTTCAATAAAATACTTAAATCTTCTACCAAATAGTTGAAGTTTCAACTTATACAATATACAGGATAAAGTTTCAACCAAAAATATAACAGTTAAATTTTCCAATAAAAGCTCTGATAACAAAAAATAACTTTGTACCAAAAAAAGGAATTTTCAACCAAATTGTTAAATTTTCAACCAAAAAGATGAGCTTTCAACACAGAAGAATAATTTTCTACCAAAAAGACGACTTTTCAACCAAATATATATTAATTTTGTACCAAATAGTTGAATTTTCAACAAAAAAAATTCATTCTCTACTAAAAAAAAACGACTTTTCAATAAAATACATGAGTTGGCTACCAAATATTTCAAATTGGTAAATATTCAATCTAAAAGATCAATTTTCAACAAGAAAGAATAATTTTCTACCCAAAAAGATGACTTTTCAACTAAATACATCAATTTTATACCAAACAGTTTCATTTTTAACTTACGCAATATACAGGATAAAGTTTAAACCAAATACTTTAGTTTTCTACCAAACTGTTAAAGTAAATCACGTGTTTGATTTATGGTATTCATTTTATGTCAATAAAATATACTGAAAAAAATTATTCAATTTTCATTATAGAACAAGAACTTTTTTATAAATTTGAAACCAAAATTTGGGTATTCTTTGAAATAGGAAAAATTTCAATTCAAATGTTCTGAATAAATATTCATTACTAAACATACAGAAATATTACATCAATCTACCTTTCCATTCAACGAACGAAGCACAAAGTTATCATTAAGAATTTATTGAATATATGAAATTTATAATCTACTAGACATGTCTTACATTCAATAAAATCACATTGTAATTTTATTTTGCATTCGATACAAGTAAGAAGATGGATGGATGCAAAATTTCTCTATATTTAGTAATGATTACTTGTTAAGAATATTTGAATTGGAATTTTTTTTATTTCAAAAAAAGCGCGCTCTACGACGCATGTGCAATAGAATAAAAAGCACTGAATTAATCCTCATTAGATCCTCATAAAGTCTCCGTGGTTAGAGAATTTAAGAGAATAAAAAAAGGACCTATATTTCGACTCGGGTAGAATTACTCCTGAGTATTTGGCATGTTTTCCTGGTTTGATAGTTTCATTATATATTTTTAACTCTGGAATATTTTTATCACCATCAGTATGAGAAAATATCACAAGCTCACTCTTGTCCGCGTTTATCTTAAACTTCCTTCTAACAAAGTATTTTTCTAATTCGTGCACATTCTTCTGCAATTTTATATTCCAAAAAATATATGGCAATATAACAATATGATCATTTACAAACTACAGCATCATGTATTGAAGCGTTACCTCACGTCTCGTGAATAAACTTCTAATACATATAATGGAAAGTTCGAACAGAATTTTTTCACATTGTATCATCGTCGGAGTATTTTCATTGTGTACAGGCGATAGAGCAATTGTCAGAAAAAGGTGCATTCAAAAAGTGTGTGCCATATAAAGATCAATTTATTTCTCCTTATTTTCATTTTAGGCTGGACGATTTTCTCCTTGGGTGATCGTCCGCGAAGAAAGGACCTAACGTTCGGTAGCCTCATTTTACAGGAGCAGCGATTAAAGAGGCGGCTCAGCTTAAAAACTCAGTTTAATAACAATTCGAATTTTTTAGAGAAAAATACAAATAATTTGTTGTCCCGTTTGTTTACTTTCTTCGCGGACGTTCACTTATAGAAAAGTCAATAAATGACTGTTGAATCCACATGTTACAATATCTGGGATTTGTTATTCATATATGAAACTAAATGTGAGCTCATCCCCTCTGAAATTTGCAACTTTTTACGCCTTTCATCAAACTCAGATGTTTTCTGTGTCAGTTCAACAGACAAAAAATTCAATTTGTGATTATAATTAATGGAAAGTGTATAAATTTTTAATTCTTTTTTCCAAGATTATTCCAATTTCACGGTAATTGATTTAAAACTGCTTAATTTTTCAGGTTTCGAATGTCAAATGAAAGAATTTTTAAGGGAAAAACACAATTAAATTCGAAATGTTTTGAACTCAACATTTGAAAATAAATAGATTAAAAAATTAACATTTTTAAATTCAAGCTCTAGAAATTAAATAATGTCAAAGCGGCCTTAAAAATAAATCTGTTCAAAAATTAGGTACACATATGAAAATGAACAAGTTAGAATATGGCAATTATTGAAACAAAAAATTACAAATTCGAAACTTTGAAATAAATTAAACTCAAAAATTCCTAACGCTCTCATAAGTAATATGTGAGGAAAAAAGAATCTGACCCGAACCAACTGTATTGAAATATTATTCGAAATATTACAAACAAAGAAACCCCCTTCACAAACTATGAAAAAAGATTATTTCTTGCAATTTATAAACATATTAAACGTTTAATGCTTCAATTTTTTTGTATAATATTCAATACTCAAATCCAAGTTTACATCCTATTTGAAAGTTTGAATAATTCTTTATTTCAGTGACCTGAAAAAAATGCTTGTTAACTAGGAAAAGACCAACGATTTTATTTTGTTTTCACAGGCAACCCTAAAATATTTATATTGAGAATTCGACGGCCAGAAGAAACCTCTCGCATTCTTAGCGTGCGAATTAAAGGAAAAATATTTTTTCTATGAAATCATGTTGCAATCAATAACTTACTTTATATTACATATAAATGGTCAAATATATATTTCTGGCACTTTTTCATTCGGGCACAGTTACGTAAAAAACTATTTTGTTAAAAAAAAAGTTAAGTTTATTCTCCTCTACGATATCTAATAAAATATATGCATGTGGTCTAGGCCGAAAAAAATTATTCATATTTCAGGCCTATATAAATCAAACGAACAAGGTTTTTTTTTCTTCAAATTTAGCAAATACCTTCAAAATTATGTCGAGAAAATTTATCATTACTGGGATTGAGTAATGAAATACAAATATCTCACAAGGGCGAGCGCGCGTCTTAGATAATACAAATGATAAGGAACATACTATATGGTCCATAATTTATTATAGTACCAGAATAATCATTAGTTACACTCGTAACCGAATTCTTTATTATTACAGGAATCAGTTTTTACTGAGTTCGGAAAAATGAGGATGCACTTTACTCTGGTCCTATCATTGACAGTTATTCTTAATTTTATTGGTAAATACGATAATATAATGTGTCTATATTTTTACAAACGTATTTGTCGTTTTTGCAAATAACGATTTGTCCGAGTAACCCGGATTGAGTCTTAATTTGAATTTTTGGAAATAATTTGAAATCTATTGTCATCATTTGAAATGTTGGAATTCTCTTAAAATCCTTTTAAATTCTGAAAACCTTTAGAAATCTTTCTGAATTCTTGAAAAATAATGTATTTGAATAATCTAAAATCTCTTCAATTATTTAAATCTTCTGTGAAATACTTGAAAATCTCTTGAAAGGCGTTGAAATGCATTCTTAAAATGTACTATTGCAATTAAAATTGAAGTTTGAATTTTGAAAAGTGTAATTAACTATCAATTTGAAGATTGTGAATTTTAAAAAGATTTCCTATTTAAAATTACTGTCTGTTTTAAACGTCTTTTTTAGAATCATAAATTTTGAAGGTTTCTAATTGAACCCTTTTCAAACGTTAACAGTAAAAAAGACGGCGAACTTATTCTATGACCTCATACACATTTTTTTCTATTAAATTTTAATGTTAAATTATAATTTTTTTATAAAAATCATTCAATATTAAACCCTTTTATTCAGAAATGATACAGGTTGAATTCATTTTTATTCCATTCAAAATAGTGTCATCTTCATAAATTTGTCCCCATCTTAAATTGTTTGAATTGAAACTTTCTCAAATAAAAATTGTTCAACATGTTTTTTTCATACCCTGTTCCTACTGGTGAGAAATTTGTCAGAATTAAAATACTGAGTGGTTTCGTTGTCGGTTGATAATCAAACCAAAAATAAAATAAACTTCTTTAATCCAAATATCAATAATACATTCTTTAAATTTTGTTAAATACTTGATGGTTTCAAATTTTCTATATATTTCTGAGAGACTTATGTTATTAAAAGTTAGAAACAGATCTGTTATTTATATTTATCTGAACTCTTATCTGTTATCTAAACATTTATCCAAAAAAAAATTATGTTATTTGAACATTTATCTGAAGTTTTATCTGCTATTCACAAATAATCCATACTTCTCACTTATATTTTGATATTTATCTGTTATCTCATTTCAATATGAAATAATTTTGCTGCTTAATAGTAATAATAGGGGCTTAATAATAATAATAGCGAAGATTATCATTGATGACAATTTGGTCGGTTTTGATTGAATTCGGAAATCAAGAAGAAAAAATATTCTCACAATCCTGTCAATTACATGCAAACAATATTTTCAACATGACTCCGTTAGATGAACATCTACGATTGTGTTTTAGGAAATTTTGATTCAATAACTATTATTCAAGTTATTGATAATATTTGAGCGAATGAAAACAGTTTTGTAAGAGATGGTGTTTTCGCCAGTTTCAAACTTTCTGTGTTGCCTCATGGACTTTTATTAAAATATAATCCTTTGTTTCTTGTTGCAGAGCTAAGTTCACAGTCCGATACTTCACCTGATGGCGAACCTACTTCTAGTGTATCTCGTGTTGGATCTTCCGGAAAGCATTCTGCTCCTGAAAGAACAAGGTCCAGGTCTCCTCAGGCCAGGCATCCTCCTCGTAGCACATTGATGGTTCCACCTACCAGGCTTCCTTCTTCTTACTATCATAAACGTGGATATGGAATAGAAGACCTTGACATTATTCGACTTACTCCTAAATCAAATTTGCACCGGACATTCGTGCTACGAAGATACACTTTTCCGACCAACACACCAATGAAATTAAAAGTAGCATATAATACCTACGAGCCTCTGCCAATCCAAGAACAAATTGTTTTATCAACACCAGATGGTGACGCCTTTGCAATATTAGAGACTACCTGTACGTTTATTGGAATGTATGTCCGTGATTATAACGATAAGAAGCGGGCCAAAATAAACATGGAAAGCGGCAATTTTACCTTGATGACGAAAGTAGAAATTGATGATTCTCCAGTAGGTTCTTCTCGTCCAATAAAAACATGTTATCGAATAAAACGATTAGGCCGTAAGAGTTAGACGTATGAGCTGCTTTTCTATATCGCAGAGCCTTCTTTCAGAAGCAAATGAAGCTTTTGATTTTCATTCCATTAGAAAAATATTTCAGGGCAAAAATTATAATTTATTATTGATTTACCTGTATTAATTTCACTATAGAGGAGACGGCCTACAGTAGATAAAAAATAATAGCACAGCGTTTAACTTCATTATTTTTCAACAATAAAGAAAGACAATAAGTTGCTTCCCTTGCATGCCTTATAATTGATTTTCAAATTAATAATTTTGCGCTTCCGATTAAAATAAGCGAATTTTCAAAAGCGTAATGAGAAATTTGAAAACAGTTTCTTTCTAATAAGTGAGGTTCATGACCCTAACTCAAGAATATTATAATTTTTTCTTTTGAACAAAAATCTCATTTTTTAGTTTACAGAACCTATCGAATGACGTAATCGAAACATAATAATAATTTGTATCATCCTTAGAAACTGTATAATTTTAATTCCAAATTACAGTTTGGAATGCACAATTCTAAAATAGTTTAATAGTTGTGGCCTTGATGATAAATTTTTTAGTTTCAATCGCCTGAATTTTAAAATATTTCTTTTTTGGTTTCTTCATTTTTAATTGTTTAATCTGGATCTTCAAAAATTTGCAAGTGTACGATCTTGTTATTCCAATGTTGCCAAAACGACGAATATAATTTAAAAAATTGCAGTTTCTAATGCTTTTTTAGAATTATTTAATTTTCCTTTCTATAATTAAATTTTGTACCGGGCATTATTCCTTAACAAAAGTTTTTTTTGTTAGGAAAAATGAAGGATTTAAGGGCTAAAGGATGTCACTACAATTTTCCGAAAATGGATTATTTTGCTACAAAATTCTCAAGAATTCTAACACACATTGAGTTCAAAGGATGTGTTCGAAATCGTATTTTTAAGGTACCAATACCCCTAGTTACATTTTCATATCCATTGAAAATAAAGACTTTTTTGACCCAAGTATTGTTCATAATATTCACAAAAGGCACATATTTCAATATATATATATTTATAGTTCATCAAACAAAATTGTAAATTTTATTAATTATCACTACCTAAAAGCGAAAAATCGTCTATTATACTGTGATAACGTGCCATTGACAATTTATTTTCTCGGAATTGAATAATTTTTTCTTGTAGTGTTCATCAATTTAGCATCTCGGAGACGTATCACCATTTAAAAAAAATGAGAATCATACTCAGCTACATAGAAAGAAAAGCGACACTTTAGAAAATGTAACTGTGAGACCCAGTGCTGTAAATACCTTTAGAAAAGCCGAAGTGTGATACCTAATATGAAATGAAAAAAGTGAAAAAGTTACTGAAAATAATGATTTCTTTATGTTCAGTATATGATTCAGAGTTTGTGGTGAGAGCTGAGAGGTTTACAGCAACGGCTGCTCGGAGAGAAGAAAGATCGGAAACCTAATGAAGTCATTTTGATAACACTGTGATATTTCAAACATTAACTTTGTCAATTGTCATATTTCTTTCATCAGTTTTGTGTTTGAAAAGTTTTTGTCGATGTTCTTTTTGATCTTATGTTCCTGAAAACTTATGAAGATAAACATTCTTACGATTCCGTAGCATTTCATTTTCTTCACAACATTTCATTATATAAAAAATCTTTTATTAGACAAAGAATTGTATTTTACTTTCAAATCTGCTGAAGTTTGATATATGATTTGTTTTTTCATATTTATTTTCATATACTATGAGTATACTTTGCAAAATATACGTTGCAAAATAATTTTAATTTCTACGAAACTGCATTGCTGTGTTTTTTTTAAATTTGAGCCTGTTATTGTTTCAATGCACTATATCAAAATATTTTTATCTTCTTTCAAAAATGGGGCACTTTTTTCTAGTTCGCATTGGTCCGAAAAGTTTCAAATATCTCGGTCTTAAATTTCAGGGTACACTATATGAATTATTTGATGTCTTGTTTGGCCTTCGCACGGCGCATAATTCTGTTATTTATTAAGTGATTTTATCCTTATACGGAAATCAAAAAAGGAGTGTTAGTTTACCAGGTGGACAACCTTATAAAATTTGAGAACTAGTAATAAATCACTAAAAAATAACGAAATGTAAAATAAGAAAATGGGCTCAGCTCGTGGGTACTCTTGTCAAAGCCAGCCATACTATGAAATATGGTTTACTGTCCATTGAAACTCAGGAATGCTAATGCATTTATTTGCAAAAAGCAAGTGGGAATTATGAAACAGATATCTATTTATTGATCGAGGTTTATATTGATCTAGAATGGAGGATTTAAAAACTACCAAGAGTAGTGAAACCAATTAGATGTCAAACTTATAACCCAGCTATATTCATCAACGCATGTTTGACGGAAAGAAGTGTACCTTGTAATTGATTAGGATCGCATGGGTAGTAACGGTAAGAGGCAAAACATAAATATATTAATTATTTAGAACCAAAAGTGGTTTACTTCGATTTTCTTTGCTTCAGAAGAACAAATAGAGAGTGTCCAATTTTTGAAGTTTTCCAAATTGAAAGACATAATTTGGCAATGATGTGAGAGTAGCAACTTTGTATCTTTGCATCATGTATAAATTCCTGCATTAATTACGAAGCTAACAAAGAGACGCAAATAATGCCCGACGAAACTGGGTAGGAATTAGTCGATCATGCTCTTCGAAAAATCAAATCTAAATTTGGCTCATTTGACATTGATCTATTTGCCACATATATTAACGCAAAATATCAAAAAATCTTGGCACGTTTTCAAGATTCTAACGTAGCCGAAGTATATTTTCTTCCCAATGCCGTGGACAAAATGTGATTCTACCCACTCCCTGATATGTCAAAATTCGATTTTCTCCAACTTCTTGGGAGAGAATATAGTCCTCAGCTCAGCTAGTGCAGAAGAGCTTTTTTAACTCATATGATTCCAAAAGTCGCGTTCGGCTCGCGTTGCAAACTTCACATTCGTTAAAAAAGCTCCTCCTGCACTCGTGGAGAAATTTACTATTCCCCAATACTCGAGCCGGAACGACTACGCTCGTTCAGAAGAATCTAAGTTGGTGTTTTCTCGATTGTTGACGTCACAGCGAAGTAAAGTCGCATTTAGTCCTCTAGAGAACTAAGTTATGCCATGAGCATCCCCAATCTACCCTTTTCTTCCTGCAACAGCACATCGCAACTTAGATTCGTCTGAACGAGCGTAGTCGCTCGTTTCGGCCTGCGGTGATGGTGAAAAGTGTCCTATACTATACAACGAGCAGGATACGTCAATTACCAACTCGCATGATTTTCCACGCTCGCTACGCTCACAGAGCAAACTTCATGCTCTTTGACAATAGACTCTGTATCGCGCTTGTTGTGCAATCTAATATTACCACATGCGGGGGAAAATTGTATTTTTATGCGTTTGCTTCTTTTTCACTAATCTTATGCGCTCTACAAAAAAGTAAATATAAACCAAAAGAAGTTGCGTTCATAATAATGCGGCCCACACTAGCCTGTTTCCCATATATTATGATCTTCTCGTACCTCAACTAGTTTTAATAAAACGACAGGAAAAGTTCATCACGTCTAGTTTCAGGGACAAATATCTAGAGTAGAAATTGCCCACCCTAGCTTTCATGATTTTATAAAGAATGCCCTTAGGCATACGGAAACATCAGAATCAGCGTTAGATGCAACACTGAGATATTATTTTTTTTTTTTTATTATTCAATAATTTGTTTTTCGACCTAAGGCCGATACAAATGAGTAACAATATAGGATACAAATATAAACAAAAAGTAAACATATGCGGCCAGATTGAACAGCAGAATAGAATGAAGTATATTACAAAAATTGTATAAAGGAGAAATTTGTTTGAGAGTATCAAAACAATCACGTCTCCAGAATGAATGTTCTAATTTGCAGAATTTGATGGACGTACAATGCAATTTTGCGCAGCTCGCGTGGACAATTAGAGTTTAAAAGACTCAACCAATACTGACTATTGACTGTCGTGGTTGCTGGCTGACCTAAGATTGATATTCTTGAGTCTGAGTAGGCAGGACAAACAGCTAGTAAATGATAAAGATCCTCTGTTACAGAAAGGTTACATATGGGGCAGAGTCTAGCAGGATCATAAGTAAATTTATATTCTCCAAAACGTATATAACCTCTGATAGAGCCTAGAAGCCTGAGTTGAGCAATAATAGAAGTTATATAAAAAGGTAATCTAAGATGCAGGTATGATTGAAAGTCCGGATGGAGTTTAAGATGTGGGAAGACTTGGAGACTACTTGAATGGAGGGATCTTTCATAGTCAGAACGCCAGAGATAGTCAGAAAAGTTATTTAGAAAAACATCCATGTTTTCATCGAGAGACACAGAGTCCAAGTCAAGCCACATTTGCTCCGAATTACTTAGAGTGAACATATTTTTGAGCTGGAGAACCCAGTTATACTTTGGATTGCCATCAGGTTTTAAGGACATTGCCTTCAATTTAAGAAAACATGTTTTAGGATACCTATCATCAGGCATACCCAGCAACCTCGACAACCATCTTAACACTGACTTAAAGATATCGAAAGCTAACTGTAATCTACCTGTCTCCAAGCGGAGGGCAAAATTCGGCGTGTATGATGGCAAGCCTAGTATTTTCTTAAAGAAAGAGGACTGTAATTTCTCGACTGAATCAAAGTACCTTAATCCCCAGACTTCTATTGCGTAAAAAAGAACACTAAGCGTGAGGCTACGAAAAAGGGTAGTCTTAGTTTGCCAGGCATTAAATTTAGATGCAAATAAAATTCTTGAAACAGCACCCATAGCAATATTCGCAGCAGACATTCTTTTTATGAACTCTTTATAAAAAAGACCCGAATCTGATGTGTTCACAACGAGATAGACGAATTAGCTCACTACTTCCAACTGAGTCTGTGCGTAGAAGAATTTGTATTCACATGGCCGACCTTTGTGGTATACCATAACTTTTGATTTTGCTTCATTGACCGTTAAGAAATTGCTCATACAGTATTGCGCGATAAGGTTAATTTTTGCTTGTAAGTCAGCCTGAGAGTAAGCGAACACGACTATATCATCAGCATAAGCAAGCAGGATAACGTCACATAAGTGATCTATTGAAATTCCATGCATACCGTGATTTCTTAAGTACTCTTCTAGATCATATATGAAAAGCGCAAAAAGGAGAGGACTAAGGATCTCTCCTTGAAGCACCCCACACGTTACCTTGACGAACGAAGTCAAACCCTCGCAAGTACGAATGGACATGTTAGCGTTATCATAAAGATTTTTTATAATTCGTATAAGTTTAGTGGAGATGCCTATCCTTAGAAGTTTACGCCATAGATGACAGTGGTTGACTGAATCAAAAGCCTTTTTGAAATCTATATGAAAAGCAAAGATTCGTCGCTTTGGTGTAGAGAAATGAATCTGAATTAAAGAATTTAGGGTGAAAATGTGGTCTATACAACTTCTTCCAGGCCTGAAACCGGCCTGATTTTCTGGAAGAATGTTTACCTCGTTAACCCACGCAGTCAGCCTTGTCAACAGAATCTGAGAGAAGATCTTGGCAATACTATTTACAAGGGCAATTCCCCGGTAATTATAAGGATCAGATTTATCGCCCTTTTTATGCAACATAAATGCATGCATTTTAGCCCAGCTAGATGGGACTCTTTCCTCAGCCCAGATCTCGTCGAAGAGGCGCCCTAAGTACTGTACCCAATTTTCCGGAAGGTTTTTAAAAAATTCATTGGGAATCCCATCCTCGCCTGGCGCTTTATTACATTTGCATTTCAATAAAGAGGCTTTAATTTCATCAATCGAGATATTACAGTCCAATAAAGGGTGTTCGTTTACAATCCACTGTATGCAAAGGTGAGCCTCAATCGGATAGAGAGAGAAAAGAAAGTCTTGCCATACATGCATGCTTACATTGTTAGTCGAAGGAGACCGCAGTCTAAATCTATTGACCGCTGTCCAAAAATCCTTAGGATTATTACAAGCCGCCAGTGAATTCAGCAGTAAGGATTCGTATTGCCCCTTCTTGGACCTGCGTAACTCCAGAAAAGATCTTTTGATTTCCAGGTATTTTACCCCCTCCGAATCGGCGAAACCCGACCTTTTAAACACATTTAAAGATTTTCTAAGCTTACGGCGCATGACTCTACATTCCTTATCATCCCAAGGTTTTTTCACTGGAGTACGCCATTTAGGCTTTGCACGTAAATCTAACTTATCGGCGACAGTTGAGATTGTGGCAATTAAATTATTATTTAGGGCATTTATTTCGCCATTGGAGTACACAGAGTTCTTAGAAATAGACATTTCGTGCATATAGTCAAATTTACGGTTTGCATTCCAAATTATTTTATTATATAAAAATGAGTCTCTATTTACACTTGTGTCCATCTGTATGAAATACGAAATATCAACGCGAACCGGTAGATGGTCGGATGCCGTAGGTAATTGAAGTACTTCAAAATTAGAAATCAAGTCTATAGAGCCAATGTTACATGCAACAAGATCGTTAACACTCATACCCTGAAATCCAAGAAAAGTATAATGCCCTGGAAAATCTTTAGGAAATCTCCCATTCAAGATCATCAATTCACCGCTCTCGAGAATTTTAACAAGAACCTCCCCCCTTGCGTTGACCTCAGAGTCCAATGATCGTCGCTTATACAATGCTGCAGAATTTTCGGGGAGGAGTAACCCTTCCAGGTCATTCAGGTTGCCGACACGTGCATTAAAATCACCTCCTAAAAACATTGGTAAATCTGGACATCCCGATGTAACCTCGGAAAGGGCCTCCTCAAAATTCTGCTCGAACAGCCTAACATCCAAAGATGGTTTAAAGTACACATTACCCACAATAAATTTAAATTCCCTCCGCCAACATTTAACGAAAATACATGTAGAGGAAATTAATAAAATTTCAAAGTTGAATACAGATTTGTTTATAAAAATTGCTAAACCCCCACTAGGGCGACCAACTCTAGCAGAACGCTGTGCATTACTTACAATAGCGATGTGATCAGGGATCCAATCAGGAGATTTTAAATTCGGTGAAGTTACCCATGTCTCGCACAGGCAAATGATGTCCGAGCTGAGTACGTAGTTTGCAATGTCAGAAAAGTTGGAAAGGCCGTGAACATTCCAGAATAAGATACGAAGATTGATGCCCTTAGGAGATTTACATAATACATCCTGGTTAACGACTTCATTCTCTGAACACTGAGATATCATTATCAACGGCAAGTATACAGCAATACAGGGTGTCTAAAAAGTCGCGGGATGGTTGGATATTTCCTCAGGTAAAATATTTTTCAAAAAAGTGAAGGTCATTCATGAAGTAAATTTCAACGAGGAATTCAATGGTGACCTTCATTTTGACCTTCATGGCTTTTTGAAGGTAACTTTGTTTTTTTAAAATGGAAACCCCCTTTTGTTACATCTGTAATCGATAGAGCGGAAAATTCTACGTTCAGGTACGTAACCAAGTCATAGGTCAATTGTAACTCTCAAAGTCAATTAAAGGTTATTTGACATGAACAAAGTTTTCCAAGAGGTCAGTGCAATTCCTGAAGTATTTTTCAACGGGGAATTCAATGATGACCTGCATTTTGACCTTGAAGTTGACCATCATGGCTTTTTGAAGGTCAAATTTGCTTTTTTTCAAATGGAAACCCCCTTTTTCACATCTGCAATCGATAGACCGAAAAATACTACGTTCAAGTACGTACCCAAGTCATAGGTCAATTGTAACGTTCCAGGTCAGTTAGAGGTTATTTGAAATTAACAAAGTTTTCCAAGAGGTCAGTGTAATTCCTGAAGTAAATTTCAACGAGAAATTCATTTTTGAGCTCTGTATTGACCTTGGTGATGATCTTCAAGGTTTTTTCAAGGCTTTTTCTAAGCAGTTTACGTTTACGTTTAGCATTACCCAGGAACAACGACGTGGACGTAGTAAATTCTGTTCCCTTTGGGGTGCTTGATTAGCGTGAGTCCCCTTGCCTCTCACGTTTCGGGGTGCTTGATTAGCGTGAGTCCCCTTGCCTCTCACGCTTCAGTGAAGATGTTCGAACTGAAAACCTTGAGCTTCTTGACCAAAAGCTATGCGATTGTAAAAATGAGTTACAGCATTACGAATCATCTCCCTATCAATCAAAGTAGCCTTTCGCAGAATCCGATTCTGCAATTCGTCTAAGCTTTGGGGTTGCGTTGAGTATACTTTGCTCTTTAAATAACCCCAAAGAAAATAGTCGAGAGGCGTCAGATCAAGAGATCTAGCAGGCCACTCGATTTCACCCCTTCTTCCAATCCACCTATGAGGGAACTGAGTATCCAAATATGCTCGAACCACCCTACCGTAATGAGCCGCTGCTCCCTCCTGCTGGAACCAAATATCTTGAAAATTATCGCCTGTAATCTCCCTTACTCTTGGTACAATTTGGTTTCTGAGAAGCTCATCATATGCACGGGCATTGAGATTACCATCGATGAAGAAAGGGCCTATCAATGTATCATTCAAGCTACCGGCCCAAACATTAATCTTTTGTGGATATTGTGTGTGACTCCCCAACATCCAATCAGGATTTGTGTCGGACCAATATCTACAATTTTGCCTGTTAACTTCACCTTTTAAAGTGAAAGTAGCTTCATCTGAAAATACTGTATTGTACAAGAAAAGAGGATCTCTATCAATTCTGTCCATCATAATTTCACAAAATTCAACCCGAAGATCAGGATCGTATTCATTGAGCTCTTGTACCAGATGAACTTTGTAAGGATGGAAATTAATGCTTTTTAAAATATTTCGCACACTCTCAGGAGCAAGGTCACGCTCATCACTAGCTCGACATAAACTAAGGTGTGGGTTTTCAACAAATGCTTGGGCTATGTCCATCTGCATCTCCTCAGATCCTGCAGATTTTGGCCGACCAGTTCTCTGAAGGTCCTTTATAGATCCATGATTCATAAAGCGCCTTACAGTTCTTTCAATTGTTAATCTTGAGACAGGATTTCACCCTTTTCTATTACGAAAAGTGCGATTGAAAAGCAAACGAACTTGATCGTAAGATCGAACTCGATCTCCCCAACCACGCATCATTAATACAGATACCCTTTCTCGTTCCGAAAGTTTAGCTTGCACCATAATAATCTTTTAGCGAAAGATAGTAAGTATGTACTCGTAATACGTAAATTTAGTTTCGATTCGTAATATTCGTATGGAGATAGAAAAACAGTATGAAACTTATGGTATCGCCTTAGGTATTGACTTAGGTATCGAAAAACGGTATAGGACTTTTCGATATAACTCTTTGGGGAGGAACAGAGCTCTCACCAGAACTCCTGGAACTTTTAATGAAAAATTTCCTATATGATTTTACAATATTCAGAACGCTGTAGCCAAGATCAATACAGAGCCCACCAATGAATTTCTCGTTGAAATTTACTTCAGGAACTACACTGAACTGGAACGTTACAATTGACCTATGACTTGGGTACGTAGCTGAACGTAGAATTTTCCGCTCTATCGATTACAGATATAAAAAAGGGGCTTTCCATTTAAAAAAACAAAGTTGACCTTCAAAAAGCCATGAAGGTCAACTTCAAGATCAAAATGAAGGTCGCCATTGAATTCCTCGTTGAAATTTACTTCAGGAATGACCTTCACTTTTTTGAAAAATATTTTACCTGAGGAAATATCCAACCGTCCCGGGACTTTTTAGACATATAACAAGCCATTAGGACCCTGGTGGAATCACTCTCAAGAAAAATAAATCTGTTCTTATGAAGCGTAAGTACTGAATGTAATTGATTTCATAGAATTTATTACCATTTTATAGCTGTTTGGAAAATATCAAGCGATATGGTACCCGGAATAGTTATCGGTCTGCAGTATTATTTATTTTGCCGGGCGACATTGGAAGCCACCCGACGATAAAAAGGTTCTATAAAGATGCGGCAGTAATAAGGCCGTAGAGACGAAAGTGCTGCAAGTATACTTGGGATCCAAACATAGTGTTGTCGTATCTCACAAAATGATTTATTGCAGTTTGATTTATTTCACTCTACGATACCTAGTGAACGATATCCATGTAATCTAGGCTCAAAAAATTATTTCATCAGTCTATTGACAAACCAAGATTTTTTTTGTATAATGTTCCCATCCACAGGAATATTATAGGATTGTCTCTGGGTCTATGCAGTGTGTTTTTTTTGGGACATCAAACTATCTTAAAAAATATTCATCCTACGAAAAAATTCTTGTAATAAAAACTTTTTATTTCCGAGTGGGAAAAGCGACTTTGCAAACATTTACCGTGCAACCTACCCCCTGAGTGATCATTGCATTACCATTATTGGGGGCATTGCAGGCTATCTGTCGCGAATCCAAAAAAAATTTGACAATAAAACTTAGGTATTTCTTAATTTGAAATCTGAATCTGCAATACAAAATATAAGTTACCATTTGAAACTGTAAAGCTACCCCCACCCTTCTCCGTGTCTTGGGCGTGAAGTAAATTTTTGCAGAGTTGCTTTTCACCTTCGAAACTGAAATGTTTTAATGATACACATATTTTTCGCAGGATGCGAATTTTTTGAGATATTTCGATGCCTCAAGATGGAAGAAAAACACCCGTTTTGAATCAAAACAATTTTTTTTTTCGAAACTTTTAGAATGTTATTGACAAGATGTGTTTTTTCCTTGGACCGGTTACGAAATTACAAATATCCCACAAGGGCAAGTTCGAGGCGTAGATAATGAAGATGATAAGATCTAAGGCATACATTACATTCGGTCATGGTGCACCAGAATAATCATTAGTTACTGTGCTAACAGAATACTTAATTAATACGGTAATTAGTTTTTCCGCAGTTAGAGAAAAATGAGGATTCCTTCTAGTCTGGTCCTTTTATTGGTGGTCATCCTTAACTTCATTGGTAAATCTAATAATATAATAATGTATCTATATTTGTACAAACTTTTTTAGGATTTTTGCAAACAAAAGTTTGTCCGCCCGTTAAAATCTTATAAAAGTCTTCAACATTCCTGATTTGCTCACTCTAAAATCCCTGGAAATATTTGAAATTCCATGAAATAATAAAAAATTTGCTAAAAGCCGTTGATATATATTAAAACACCTTTAGATCTTGAAAATCTTCATAATTTTCTTTTTTAATATAGTTTAGAGTGTAAAGTTCTTGAACAGTTTAATGTTTGAAGGTTTCCAGTTGTAACTTTCACAATGCTTTAGTTTTAAATTAAAATAATAAAAATGTCAGGACAATTTCACTATTAATTGCTAGAAGCCTTGATTGTTAGTTTAACAATAATTGTTTGAAAATAAAATGCTAAATATTGTGTTGTCCGAAATCAAATTACATACAAAATTCAATGTTCTGAAACTGATTCCTCAGTGATTGGACAGTTTATTCAATTATTGAATAGTTTCAGTTTTAGAGTAATTTAAATTTGAAGATTTGTAATCAAATATTGCTCTAATTTGAAATGTTAAAATAACGGTGGACTTATTTTATGATCCTAGAAAAATGTGTCTAGTCAACAATAATGTTCGAGCATAATTTTTTACTTGTGTAATAAAAACCTAAAATAGTGTCATTCCATAAGCTTTGACTCTAAAATATTTAAGTATATTTTTGATTTGACAGAGGGAATTGCAAATTACGTATGTTTGGAAGATGTTTATATAAATTTATTCATTTTTCAAGATTTTTAAATACAAATAATACAACTTTAAATCTTTGAATTTTGAATAATCTTATTTTACAAACTCTGATGTAAAAAATTCCATTCTTAAAACTTTAACATTGTTAAATTTCAAAAAATTTAGTGCAATAACATTTAACTTCGAAATTCTTCAATTCAAAATAAAGTTGTTCAATTTTGACCGCTTTGAATTAGAAGGAATATAATTTCAACCCATTTCTCATAAAATGTTCAAAATTTCGGTATAATATTTTTACACTTTGACAGCTTCTGATTTTAAATTTTTTCTTTCAATCTTTCCAATTTCAAATTGTTAAATTCTAAACACTTTTATTCAGCAACTTTAATTTGAAAATAATACCGGGTAAATTCCTTTCAATTTAATTCAAAATATTTTACTTTTTCATGAGTTCTACGTAATCTACAATTGTTTGATTTCAAACGTTTTCAATTAAATGTCGTTCAATGTATATATATATTTTTTATTTTCAAATGCTTTCAATTCGAAATGATTCATCTTTTTTTTTAATTTCTTAAAACTAATATTTAAAAATTTGGTTAGTAATGTTGAAGGTAACAAAATTTTGTTTCAATTAATGAAATACAAATATCTCATAATGGCAAGGTCAAAGCATTTATATAGGTGTCCGCATTGAAAGGGCCCTTATCGCCTATTCTAGTAAAGGAAATATTCGCGTTTTTTCTAAGTTGAGGTCAAAATTATTATTTTTAAGTTTGAGTGGGGGTTGATACTGGGACCTATAGTGAATTTATTAGGGCTGTACTCATATTCAGCAAGTAACCAGAAGTAGGTATACAGTGTGATTCACACTTCATTATACACTTTTTATATACAGATTTCTTTTAAAAAACCAAACAACAAATTGCAATGGCAAAATGTTGTACGCTCAATAGTTTTTAAACTATTGATAATTGCAGCGAGCCAATAGGAGGTTTTTATTCTCGCGCGTTCATGAGCATCTTGCGCGAACGAACTGTTGATGTCTCACTTCAAGTTAGTATGAGAATGCCTGTTCAGATTGTATAATTTCCCCTCCGTTTATTTTTGCAGAAGGTTTTGACTGTTTGGTGCAACTTCACACATAAACGAGATTCGAAAATTATCAAGTATCTTTCACTGGCAACAAAATTGCAAAACATTTCTCGAGGAGTTCATTACCTAAATTAAATGCATAATTTGCTTTGCATTCTGTAGAAGCCTCCTGAATTCTTTGCATTCTGCAAAATTACTCAAGTTAGATCGACTGCTACGCTAGCAGTGAATAAAGCTGAACTTGTTATTTGAATTCCACAGAATTCTCCCGAATTCCGTAGAATTTCCTTCAAAATTTTTTCATTATAATTTAACAAGTTTTTAATAATTTTCAAGCTATGAGAATACAAATTGAATTATTTGGTATTTGAAAACTTTTAACTTCTCTAAATTTCCTAATTATTTACCAATTAGTCAAGTTATGTCGAGGACTTAGCTTCCAGCGTGTG
The DNA here is from genome assembly GCA_932195095.1 of Andricus curvator. Taxonomy (NCBI): domain Eukaryota; kingdom Metazoa; phylum Arthropoda; class Insecta; order Hymenoptera; family Cynipidae; genus Andricus; species Andricus curvator. The sequence continues at coordinate 6,082 of CAKNYM010007031.1, read as the reverse complement.
ATGATGTAATCGATTCTTGAATTCCACACAATTGTTTAAAATGCCCTGTAACATTTTTGAATATTTAAAATCTTTTTGAATGTCATCGAATGTTTTTAAATGTAAATTTCTAAATCTAATTCCGGGTAGTATTTCGAATAACGAAGAAATGAAAGAAGGCCCTTCTCATGTAGAAACTTTCCAAATTTTTAATAAATGTCTATCGAATTCGAAGTCATCTAACTTAATTTTATTTCTGAAAATAAAGAAATACCTTCGCTCGACTTTTATAAACGTCTAGTTTTTCGACTGAAGAATTCCAACAAGGGATTTTATTTTTTAAGGTAGATGACTGTTTGTCGTAAAAACGCGACCAAAAGAGTCTGAAGCCTCAGTTAAAAAACTGTCCAAAAATACTTAGCAATTTCTTCAGAAGCTCATGAGCTTCCTCCATCAAAACCAGTCTCTTATTTGGATTCTTCAGGTGGAAAACTACCTAAAAAGCTTGCGAAAGCCATGTCATAAACATTTATCAGATGTAGTTCATTATGCCTGTGCATGATGAAGACGCGATTGTAAATAGTGTTCTTGAAGAACCTTCCATTGGTATACGAGGTCTTGCCGCAATCCATGGAACAAGTTACAGTACTCGCCAAAGGGTGTTGAAAATGAGTAATCTCCATGCGTATCACTTTCTTAGAGTACAAACGTTGCAACAAAATGACTTTCCCAGACGTCTACCATTTCTGCAACTGGTTGCTAGGACGACATGCCAATGATCCAAATTTTGTAAAGAGCATTATGTTTACTGATGAATTCACCTTTAAAACATATGGAATTTTTAATTCCCGAAATAATCAGAACCGATTCAGTATAAATTTATGGTGCGGCATTGTGGAGGAACATGTGGTAACCTTTCATTTCATGAATACAATCCATTTAATCTTTATTCCTGATCCCTCCGTACATTATTGTAAACTAATTTACACTAGATTGGTCCGTTTGAAATCGAGGGACATTTGAATGGTGAAATGTATGCCGAATTCCTGGAGAAACAATTGCCTGGCCTTCTAGAAGATGTACCGTTGAATCTTCGTCAGAGACTCGTTTTCCAACAAGATGGAGCTCCTGCACACAATTCGCTCGTTGCAAGAAGAGTTTTTAATAATATGTTTCCCAATGCCTGGATTGGTACACGCGGTCCACTTGCTCAATGGCCATCAAGATCACCTGATCTTACTTCTTGTGACTTTTTTTTATGGGGATTTCTAAAAGAAAAAAGTTTATCAGACGCCGGTGCAAACCAGGGAAGAACTTCTTAATCGGCTACAAGAAGAATTTGCCTTAATTACCCCCGAAATCCTTCGGAAACTGTCAAGCAACATTGTGCGGCGCGCTGAATTATGTGATGAACATGCAGGGCAACATTTTGAACAATATCTAAAATAAACAATTTTCGGAAAATAATTTTTTAATAAATTTTCGTTTTCAGTAAACTGATACTTTAGTGATTTTTCGTAACGAGATAGATTATGTTTCACATATCAAAAAACTTGAAATATTTGTAATGTTGCTTACCTATTATCATAGCAAATTTAAAAATAAATAAATAAAATTCAAAATAAAAAGAACCTAACATTCTTTAAGCTTAGTAGACTTTCTTTCTTGAAAATTTATTAACAAGTCTGAAATAAAAAAACACTTATTCTACCCGAACAAGTCGTTCTTTCCCATTCCTTGCAGAATTTCAGTTACTTGTATTTTAACAAAATTAACAATGACTATAACATTACAGAATGGAATGAACTTACTTTCGTGATAATTTATTTAGAAGCCTAAATAAGTAGTCTATTTGCTTCAAGTTTTATGATGATTTTAATTTACATAACATCCAGACTGTTTTAAAAACAGAAAAGTCTTCGGTTAGAACGAGTGAATAAAAATTTTATTGAAATTTAAGTCCGCAGAATTTGAAACAAGATATTCGATTTATGCATTGCATTTTTTTATGAAACTGTAGCTAAAAATGAATTTTGAAGTTGAGATTTGCCAGCTGTAATAATTTAGTTTAGATTTAGTTTAGATTTAGTATTTAAATCGGGGATTCCCTAAACAAGTGGCAGTGATATGTTTAACGAACTTCACGTTGTTTCGAACCTTTTGTCTCTGGTCTGACTGTTACGACTTTTTTTACTAACTTGAAGTAAGACATCAACAGTTCGTTCGCGCAAGATACTCATGAACGCGCGAGAATAACAACCTCCTATTGGCTCGCTGCAATTATCAGTAGTTTAAAAACCATTGAGCGTACAACACTTTGCCATTGTAATTTGTTGTTTGGTTTTTTACAAGGAATCTGTACATACAAGGTGTATGATGAAGTGTGAATCACCCTGTATTCCATGCTCGAAGAAAAAATATGACATGTGTGCTTACGCACTCGCAAGTTTAGATGCATTTTTCCTGAAATGGATTTTTTGAAGTTCAAACTTCAAAAATGTCCCAGTGACAATCCTGAGATAAAGCTGTAGAATAACAACTTGCATTATTATTTTTTCCAAACTACATTTAAATTTGTCTGAAATCATTACGAATGTAATCTGTACTCATTGCGGGGAAACCAGAATGTGTGTATTATCACAAACATAATTTGAGAAGGCTACATACTGAAAATGAATTTTTTGGAATTAGACAACTTAATGATTACGTAGTTTAGCGATAATAAAACCAAAAATAAACTTAACATTTCAATCCAGCTACCCATAATATTCTTGAAATTCAACGTAATACTTCGTGGTTTAAATTTTTTTATATATTTCTTAGAAACTTAGGTTCCTTAAAATTAGAAACAAATCTGTTCTATGTATTTTTCTGAAGTATTTATCTGTTATCTAAACATTTTTCCGTAGTCTCTTTCTGTCATTTGAAAATGTATCTAATTTTTTCTTGTTATTCAAAAATTATCGGTACTTTTATGTATCATTTTATTATGGACCTATTATCACATTGCTATAGAAAATACGATTGTGGCTTGATAGCTCTCATTCTCATTAATGAGATTTTGTGCAAATTTTATTGAATGAAAAAATTGAAAAGAGAAAATATTCAAGTAATTCTGTGAATTTTGTCTCTTGAAGGAGAAAAGAACTTGTGCTCGATTTGATGGCTCAACTATTCACAATGATTTTTGTTAATATAATGGAAGATTTTTACGTACATACAAAAAGTTTCAACATGACACTGTTAGGTGAACAACAAGGATTATGGCTTGCGAAATTTTGATTCATCAATTACTATCCAAGTTTTTAAATATTTAATTTCAAAAGATTATATTATTTTGTAATGCATTCAATCTGGGGCCTATACGCTTACGTAGGGTTGTACAAATCCGAAAGGTGAGGGTAAAAGTTGGGGGCTGATGCGGATGACCGAAAATCTGTGCGACAGAGGGCGGGTAGTTTGCACTTTGAAATTTGGTTGAAACTACCATTATTTTGCATCTGCAGGCTGTATTATGGCCCCTAAAAAATTTTTTATATATTCAAAATGTCATTACATGGCCTCAGTAATAACCTAGAATTATTTCTAATAAGATCGGATGATTTTCATTTGTGCGGGTTGACTACCTCTCGGGATAAAATCCCAAAATTTCGATAAAAATGGCAATGTTTCCTTTTTCGTGAGATTTTCTCGAATCTAAAGGGTAAGGAAGGTGAAATAGAAGGAGTCTAATAATATCAATAATTTATTTCTGCCTATTATTTTTTCTATCAATGTCAACAACAAGATACAGACCCTGTCTTTGTTGCCCATCTTTGGTTAGGACATTCTTAAACTATTTAGCTAGAGAAACACCTCTTTCGTCTGCGTCATTGGTGGTGGTTAAGTTTGATTATACCCGTCAAGTTTTAGAAAAGATTAATTTTGGTCCCAGTCAATTGGATGCATCTCAAGAAAATCAAGCTTACCATTTAGCTTTGAAAAGTATCGAATAGAACCTTGATTGGCGAAATCTGCCAAACAGAGTCGTTTCACAGACAAATATAATTTCTTAATAAAAGCCCTATGCATTGTCTTGTCACCCAAAGGAATTTTTTTCATGGCCTCTACAATGTCTTGCTTCTCATTGATGCTCACCTCAGGATCAAATAGAGAAGGAGACGCTAATTTAATAGACAGTTACCATAAATGTCCCAAATATTTGTACTCTGCCGTCTGCCACCAAGTTTTCCTGGCGTCCGATCTCATGAGCACAAATTTTCACAAATTCAAGTTCCAGGAGAGGTGACGGGGCAGCAACATTAGCCAGAATCCACGGCTTGACGTACGCCATAGAAGTGAAAGGGGCCACCTTGATTACTGCTGTCCTCTATTCAGGTGTGAGATTGAAACTACGGTTGAAAATTGAAATAAGTAGACTGTGCGTCCATTTCCCATGAACCGTGACTTGTTGGTTGGGCCGGGTTTGTAAAACTGGATACCGCCGGGTGGAACGCCACCTAGGAAAATCGCAACGTACGGAAGAAGGTGATTGTAGTCGTCCTGAGGCTTCTTTCCCTGGAAACAAGGCAGCGATAAGTCAAATTATTTTAATTATTGAAAGATAGAAGAATATTTAATACGATTTGTACGAAAATCATTTGCACGCACCTGGGTAAGTTGTACTTTGCAGAAAACTATGATTTCATCTAAATTCTCAATTCGCCTGTCACCCTGAAGTTGCACCGTTGTGACATAATTTGCTGTAAGGCAAAACCGGAACATAAGATGCGATATTCGGACTTAATTCAAGGGCGAATGTTTTTTGTAAGATAAGCGACATACCGTGATCTACATTGAGCCAGAAGTCAGTGAATCTCTCAAACAGAGGGTGCGTATGTAATGTGGACGGCAATAAACTATCAAAGACCGCCTTGGCTGGCAACTCAAGTATGTGGCGGCGGCAGGCGAGGTGAAGTAGAGTCCGACCCAAAGCTTCCTCCAGGAGGACGCACGCACCAATGTTAGGGCCAGTATTGGAGCCAGTCGTATCGAACGATATACAACAAAGGCGAACGACACCTCGCTGGACCGCTACTTTCTCATGGCCTCGGCCTCTTCCCGCCCAGTACGACCGTTCAATAAAGCAGATATACTCAGTAGCTGCTCTACTCCTGTTTCTAAGTCCTTGACTTCTAATCGCAGGCGGTACTTTTTTCCCCCTAAAAAAATTAAGTTCGTCTCAAAACCTTGTATTTTACAAAAAAAAATTAAAAATAAATTAGTTATTCGTGAAAAAAATACTCATCCTATTCGTCAGGCAGGATTTTTTTCATCCCAGTGGACAAGAATTGGTCCTTGAGATCAAAAGAATTCAGTGAAATGTTCGATTGTATATTCTCGATTTCCCATACGTTTTCTTCGGGTTTTAGTTTGGGATAAATTCAGAGACGAGGGATCGTGACCTAGTGCCTTTGCAGTCTCCTCGATGGTGCGAGTAGCACGGTGGTCTGACTGGTTTTCCCGGTTAATCGAAAAGAGAAGAGAGGGCGTCAAAGCATCAACTTTTTTCTTTCTCTTTGTGTATTCGAACAAATCAAAGTTCTTATTCTCTTCTGTATTTTCACCAGCAAATTCATCACTTAAAAATTCAGTCTTCCTTTCATCCCATGACACAGTTTTAAAAGTCCCTGATGCGCCTGCTGCACCCTCTCTTCTCTTTTACGCTTCTTGATCACATCCATATCTTTTATGAGCATACAACCCGTCCGCGTATCCATTAGCTGTTGGTAGAACTGTAGATCTTGCATCATAGCTGGTCTCTGCTTGTTATTTCTACAAATTTTAATTCTCTCCTCCATAATTTTCACGGCGTTGGCATGTGCAAGGTCATAAGTGGAGAGTGCAAACTCAGTAGCCTCGGAATAGCGTTTCTAACCTCTTGATGGGGCACACCACACTTCTGCCAGAACGGCAAAGCTTCCTCGTCGGTTCAGCGAACGCATTCCTTCAGCACCTCTTCTCCATAAACAATGTGGTGGTAGAAAAAACGTCGCAAGACTTTACCTGTAGTTGGTAGTAGATAAGTAGGCTGCGTTCTGGATCAATTAGTATTAGTGCGTGT
>CAKNYM010007030.1:0-44114 GCA_932195095.1 Andricus curvator | reverse complement strand
ATTTATAATTGAAAATTGCTGCCAGAATTGTTTTTAATTTTTGTAAAGTGCAAATATCGGACTTTTCTGATAAATGATCAATATGCGGTATATGAAATTTAATAACATAGTCTCTTAATGGCGATTCCGTATACCTAGGTTTTAGATTTAATATACAAATGTATATTAAATGTATATTAAAATTGCAAACATTTTTAACAGTGTGGCTTTAGTATTAATTTTTAATAATAAAAGGTTTCTAAATGGACTTATTTGTCTTATTTACCAATTTCAACAGAAATAATCCACACGAGTTTTTCAAATCGTACAAAAAGATTCACAAGCATCATGGATATGTTCATAATTATTATTATATACAATTATACTTACCGGCGTCTATGAATTCTTCGTATCCCAATTCTGATTCATATATACAATTTTCACCCGCTTTGGCTGGTTGCCATAGATTACTCTTTTTATCGTTTTTTTACAATCTTTTTTCTAAATATTAAATAACAAATCGCGACACGCGACCATCTAGAACCTTGGAGTTTTAAAACATCAAATATATTCACTATACAGAGTACTGAAGTCTATTTCTAAATAGTGAGATACTCCCTTCAGCGTTCCTATTTAGCGATATTTACTCCTTAAAATCAACTTCTGATGGTGTCGTGGGACAACTATAGGGTCAGGACGGAGTGATTGAAATAACTCCGGACAGTGCAGTTAGGGAGTTCTTTTCCAAGAGTTACATTTTAACTCGTCTTCTTCTACTCCGCTTGCCGTTTACTCAAAACAGTGGGACTTTTATAGGGTATGCTTCGGAGTTGATTTTAACTCCGTTTTTTTAACAGTGTATCTTCTATAGCCACGGCGATCTGACCATTCGAACAAATTGAATTGGCGCGCCTAATTTCTCAGCAGTCAATCAGGTGAGCTCCTTTGGGTCATAGTTCTACAAAGTAGCGCTAGATGGCTACGAAACGTCTTCTCGAAAGACACTTCGTTTTGAAAGTGTATAAGGCGCCGAAAATTGGTCACTATCGTTATTCGAGTGTCCTGTCAGGCCGTCCGTTAAACGGGTACTTTTAATAATCAGTCAGTTATATTCCGTTTTCGTTATCCATACATACCCATGGTGCCTCGTCTTTGAGGCACCATCATTATTATATCTTAGCAATTTATTTTAAATTCAAATTAATGTTTTTGCTGAATCGGAGAATTCTGATTAATCTGTACGTCTTTATCACGCAAATTCCGATTCACGGCTGTTTCCAACCGGTTACAGAAAACATCCTACCTCGCATTGAAATTTCCACTTCTCCGATTCGTCAGGTTATGTAACCAATCGCTGTCAACCGACAAACTCTTTTTAAGAATGCCGATTCAAAAAAATGTTATTGCCGATTTAAACGCATACAATCGATTTTTTTTCCTGGGTGTATATAGTAAATAATATTCTCGGCAATACTAGTTCTGTCTTCTCCGACATATTGCCGCTAAAAAATGGAAGAAGCCACTAATAAGACAGGTGATAATGTAGATATCGATAAAGATCACTACAATATTGGAGCCGCTACTTTGTTTTGTGAAAATTTTGATTTAAAATTTTAAATCAACTGTCCGAAAAACTCGTGTACAAATCAGATCGGATAGTTTTTCAAGTTTTTGGGCGCAATATTGAAGCCGCAATTTTTTTTAACATTTGTATTTCAGATTTAAAATCAGCTACCCGACAAACCCCTGTACCATTATTCAGAGCAGATGTTTCGAGTTTGAGCACGCCATATTGGAGCCGTAATTTCGTTTGTTGAAAATTTAGATTTAAAATTTGAAATCAGCTACCCGAAAACGTCCTGTACAATAAGTAGTATCCAAATCAGATCATTTTTTAAATTTTATCCAGCTTTTTCGGATTTATCGCCAACGGCGATACCACGCTGCAAACACCAGTTCTCGTAAGATCACTGAAGTTAAGCATTGTTGGGCGCGGTTAGTACTTGGATGGGTGACCGCTCAGGAATACTGCGTGCTGTTGGCCCGTCATGGGTGTGGTGGGCCCACAATCCCACATTGGTAGTAAATATCCACCTAGAAAGAGGCAATGAACTTTCGAGTTCGAACTGCTAATCATTTTTTTTTTTTTTCGTATTTAAGACCATGATGCATCCTGAAGTATCTCAAAATTTTTTAACATTTATTAAAATTTTTAAACGCTATTTTGAACCAAAAAAGTAATTTTTCCCCACTATGCGCTGGTCGGTCCTGTCCCGCTCTATCCTATGTGGCCCGGAAAATAATTTCTTCAAAAAAATAAAAATGAAAGCTTTGTTTGACAATCGCTTGATGGATGATCATAAGCTAATACTCAAAAGTCGGTGAATTTTACTGAGGCTTTGTTGTTTTTGTTTGTTTTGCTTCTTGCAACTGGGCGAGCAAAAGGGTTCAGCAGACACTGCTGAAATATGAAATTTCACACAAATATTTTTTTAGCGCGTAAATAATGAAAAAATCTGTTCTCTTAATTTTTTGTCAAGTGTAGAAGTTATTTGTACAATTTCATATTACTGTTTTGTCGATCTACGACTAGCAGATCTAACGAAAAACAACATAATGGCCAATATACACAGGATAACCTAAACCCGAATTTTATCAATTATTATATTAATTAATTATATTTTATCAATTATATTAATAAAATACCACAAAATTTAGTGAATTTTCCCTAATACGTCTTAGGGAAAATTCCCTGAATTTTCAGTAAGATTCCACAAAAATGTAAGGAATTTTCAGAAATATGTTTTGGAGAAAATTCAAAAATTTCTTTTGTAATATTTTACAAATTATTTTAGGGAATTTTCCCCAAAGCGGAGTAGGGAAAATTCCCGAATTTTTGTGTATATTACTTCCACACGATTTTGGGAAAAATTTCATCAAAAATGTTTACAGTGGAGAATACAGAAAAAAGTTTGAGGGTAAACGAAAAAGGTTTCTGTGCATTTGTTGAACTGGAAAGAGCGTTTGATAAGGCGAATATAAGTAACATTTGTGAATTCCGAAAAGAGTAAGCAGTCAATGGATGGCTCCCAAAAGCAATAAAAGCAATATATACAGGTATCAAAGCGAGTGTGAGGGTAAAGAGACAACTCAGTGACTGGTTTAATATTAGGCAATGTGTTAGGCAAGGGTGCGTTATGTCCTCTTGGCTTTTTATTATATTCATGGATAAATGTCTAAGAATGGCCCTCTTCGACAAAGAAGATGTGGAACTCGGGACAGTGAAGGTGCGTGAGTTAGCGTTTGCAGATGATAAGGTAGTTGTGGCAGAATCATTCGAAGGCTTACAGAGAATGTTGAGCAGACTAATTAATACGAGCATGAAGAACATGCGCCTTAAAATTAACGCGAATAAAACAAAAATTATGATATTTGAAGAAAATGGTGAGGAAACAGTATACAACATTACCTTAGACAATAAGAGGATAGTACAAGTTGATAAGTACGTATATCTTGGTAGTTTATTTACAACAGACGAAAAGATTGATGGAGAGATAGCCAGGCATATAAACGAGGATAGGAATTTTATCGTCAGTGTAGGAACTATTACCAGGAATAAAAATATAAAAAATAAAGCGAAAATTGCAATATATAACTTTGCTCTTGCACCCACGGTGATGTACGGTAGCGAGACCTGAACCTACGAAAACAGAATAAGAGTAAAGTTAACGCGGTTGGCATGCAATTCCTGCGCAATGTATGCGGTAAAACGCTTATGGACAAATTCAGAAATAAGACGATTCTCAAGAAATGTGGCGTAGAAGAAACACTGTTTAACATGAGTCAGAGAAATTTATTGAGATGTTTTAGACTTGTTGAGAGAATGAAAAAAGAACGACTGACGAAACAAGCATATTTAGGTACAGAAAATGGTAGCGTACCCAGAGGCACACCGAGGAAAGAATGGTGGGATTGTGTAAATGAAACCCAAAGTCGAAAGTATATAAAAAGTCATAGAAACACAAGAGCTTGCACGAGACAATTTATGGACGTACAAGAAGCTAAAGTCGTATACCAGGATAGGAAAGTGTGGCGACAAATAGCTTATAAGAAATGTGGAATAAAGAATGTCAGTAGAGTGAGAGACGCCTAAAACGAAAGACCTTGGATACTAATGGGCCCGCGTAGAGAGCTTTACTTGGTGGATGTGATTAGAGTAAAGAGTAATAGATCTTACTTTTTTTCTTTATTTCTTTTTGTTTGAAAGTTAAATTTTTCAAATTGAAAAGTCTACAATAATATTTTTGCTTTAAAATTCATCTATTTTGGTTAAAATTCTACTATTCTGTTAAAAATTCAATTATTTGGTCAAAAACTCATCTTTTTTGGTTGAACGTTAATTCTTTTTAATTGAAAAGTCTACTATTATATTTTTCTTTCAGAACCCATCTCTTTTGGTTGAAATATAATTATTTTAGTGAAAACTCATCTACTTTGTTAAAAAGTCATCACTTTTAGTGAAAAATTCAATTACTTTGTTGAAAGATGAACTTTATTCAAAAATTTATTTGATAGAAAATTGATGTTTTTGGGTTGAAAATTCAATTGTTTTGTAGAAAATTCACCTTTTGGCTTGAAAATTGCACAATTTGGTTGAAATTATTTTTATTTCTTGACTAAAAAATCGTCCTTGGTTGCAAATTTGTTTTCCTGGTTTGAGAATTCATCGTTTTTGGTTGAACATTAATTTTTGCAACTGAAAATGTAATTATTCCATTTTTTTTTTTGAAAATTGATTTTCTTCAGTTGGGAATTTGATTATTTGGTTGTATATTCAACTATTTCCTTAAAATTAACCTGCTTTTTATTCTATTTGAAATTCAATTGTTTTGTTGAAAATTTATTTTTTTGTTTTGAATATTCATCTTTGTAGGTAGAGAATTCAACTGATTGGTAAAAAATTCGACTTTTTTGTCAAAAATTCGTCTCTTTTGCTTCAAAGTTTAACTATTTCGTTATAAATTGAACTGTTTGCTTGGAAATTAAACTATTTGGTTTACAATTCATCTTTCTTGGTTGAAAAACAACTTTTGTTGAAAATTCATCTTTTCGGATTTAAAATTCAAATGTTTTCTAAAACATTCTAAAACTCAAGTCTTCCGTTGAAAATTTATCTCTTTCGGTAGAAAATTATTTTTGTGTTTTGTTGAAAATTCGAATGTTTTGTTGAATTAGTAAAATACCTAAGAATTCTGTAAACTCTACAATCTACGCAGAAAAAATATAAAGATTACATCGATTCCAGGCGGAAGATTCGTTTCAACAAAAATCAACCTTGCCTGTTAAAATTACACAGGTGGAAATACACGACTGGTCCAGTACTAGCCTAGTATAGATTGCCGCAGCCCCATTACTGGACCAGTTCTGGGCCAGTACTGACTTGTAATGCTTCTGCACCGTTTCTGAACTGGCAAACTGCTGTCGTACGAAAATGCTGGAGATTATTTAAAAAGTGATAAAAAATCATTGAACTGTTTTTAGGACGCATCTACTTTATATAGCCAAAGGCTTTCCCACTTGCTAGCGAAAGGTATTATATACCTTGCTTATTTTAGCCAGGCCCCAAATTTTTTTAACGCAACAAGTATTATACAATAAAGTACGTTTTCAACACTAATAAGTACGTGGCACGTGAACTCGCGAAATGCAACGAGGCGACCGACGGCGTCGACATGCGTGTACGAGACGACCGAAGGCTCATGTCTTGGCCGTGTCGAGCGCTATATCACTGGTTGAATCAATCATTTCATGTCACTAAATTATTATGTAACGCTCTTTTAGGTGAGTCACTTACTGGTTCACCCAGTCAAAATCGGAAGACACTGGTTCACCAGTGATAATTCAAAATCGGATTCAACCAGTGACAATTTCACTGGTTCCGTTCAAGAGAGTAGAGTCCAATTTAGAAGTTAGTGACGCAGGCATATTCTATAAAAAAAACTGAAAAATTCGGGGCACTTTGAAAATTGTCTAGTATTATGAACCTTAGACAAAAAAAGCCGTATCTTAAGTGATACAGAATTAATAAAAATATGCTCGTAAAACATTTTCATTAAATATATGAAAACTATAAATCGTGAGATAGTTTTTACAGTTACTAACAGCCAACTTAAAAAAGTAAAATACATAGAGTTTTGATAATTTATAGAAGCCTTCTTGGAACTGAAAATGGGTGCATATTCCTAGTATCAGTATTAGACAGTAATATAAATAACGTAATGTATACAGATACGGTATTTTTTGCCGTATTTTAATTCGGTAGTGCGGCATTTTAGTGACTGGTCACCGAAGAGTGATCTGTCACATTTCGAACACCTTTTCCGAATCTCCCTTTAAAAAATACGAGTGTTAGTGACTGGTCACAAAAGAGTGATCTGTCACTTCTCGAACCCCTTTTCCAAGACTCCCTTTAAAAAATACGCGTGTTAGTGACTGGTCACAGAAGAATGATCGTGAGGATTCGTGATTCGAATCTGAAGTGCTGCCATCTGCCAGACAATTCGCAAATTAGTGATAAAGTGTATTATTATAGGAATAGTGAAGTGATGAGCAACTCTTTAGTGTGCTTTTAGTGTGTAATGTTCTTGATAATATGACACTTTGTGTGTATTTATAACTGAATATTCCCCATTTTATGACAAAATACTAAAATATTGTACTATTTTTCCAAAGTAGCAAAACATATTATCGAAACAGAAAGTTCTTCATTGACGTAAACATTTGCCGGACTAGAAACTTTAAATACGGAAAAATTTGCCGGAGCTCAATACTCGTCCTATAAATAATGACCGGGTCTAAGCGTCCGGACAGTCCGTATCTGTATGTATTTTTATAACAGGCTCGAGTCTAGACGTACGGACATTTTAAGGGGAAGGGGGAGTTGGAAAAAGGAAGGAAGCGTGGCTTGTGTCCGGACGTATAGACACTACCATAAATAATATTAAAATGTCATACTCTCGTTTATTAATATAATCTAATTTTTTGTAATTAATATATGTATAATGATTGGAAAAATGGAAACGCAGCGTCGTTGATCGTTGATGTTTCGTTTTTTTAGTGTGGCATTCCAATGCAGTGCTACACGTTCTTATGGATGTCATGTTTTTGTCGACTGGTGTCGTCAGCTGAGTTTCTTTTTTTTCTACAATCTCATCAGTTATGATTGAGAAATGAGAATGTATTAGAATTATCCGAGATTTCACACCTTAGTTTTTTAACGGATCTCCACGTTTTGAGACACACTGAAGCTGAAAATAAAGTTTTGGCGGTGGCATGCATGTCCGTCCGTCCGTAAAACCAATAACTTTCGAAAAAATTAACGGATCAAATTGAGCTTCGGCACACTTTTTTTGGTCCTAAAAGAAACAACGAGTTTGTTAACTAGCATTCCTTGACCAACGGTTATGGTTTTATCCATTAAAAATGCTATTCAAAAATCGAATATTCCATTTTTACGTCAAAGTACGACGGATACGTGAAAAAAGTTTAAGACATGAATTGAAGCTTTTCAAAATTTCTACAATTTTTCTTGTAACCATTTTTGATAGTACTTGTCTTTTTGTTTTTATGCATCGAAAATGGATGAGTGAAAAATTATGATTTTACGGCAAACGAAGACAGATAAGTACAAATTTTAAGAAAAGAATTCTAGATTCTTAAAAGACCTATAATTTTCTTTTCACCATTTTTATGGGACTTGTCATTTCGGTTTTATTTATCGAAAATACTATAAAAAAATGGAAAATTCCAATTTTGAGCCAAACGACGTGAAATACGGTAAAAAGTTTTAAAGACAAATCGCAGAGCTTTTAAAAAGTGCTACAAAATTTGTTTAAACAGTTTTTTGATAGAACTTGTAATTTTGTTTTTTTTTTTAAATCGAAAGTACTATGAAAAAAATCAAAAATTTCAATAATACGCCAAAAGACGCCAGATACGTAAAAAGTCTAAAAGATGACTGGAGGAGTTTTTCTTTCATCCACCAAAAATGCTATGAAAAAAAAAATCCTATTTTGAACATAACAACGCGAAATAGGGAAGGAAAACTGAAGAAAGGACTGCAGCTTTTAATTGCAAGTTAGCACAGAAAATAAATATACATTTTAAAATGTCCGTCGAAAATCAAGCGCGAGTATCACGATGAGAATGTGTACATTAAATTCTATGTTTTTGCTCAAGTTTCATTCAAGAATTCCTAGTGCAAAGAATAAATATCAGAGCGCGAAGCACGAGGTAACCCACATTATCGAGCACAAAGCGCGAGATCCGACAGATGCTTGCCCTAGGCACGCTCAAATTTGCGAGCAAAACGTACTTTTATTCGAATCCTGATATTGGAAGTCGTGATGAATTACGCATAGTAAATCTAGAATTTTCGCGCACTTTAAAACGAAAACATGTTAAAATGCGTGTGTTCAGATGTAAAAGCACGCCTTACTCGACTGAGGTGCAACGTTGTCACGTCTCTCACTATTTTATAAAAGATTTTCATCATTCTGGATTTTAACAAACTTTTAGTAGTGAGGGAGGTTCTGAATGTACTTGAAATTTGTAGGGCGTTTTTATTAAATATTGAAGAATAACATGTTTCAATTTGATCCAATTCTGATAATTTTTTTCTCTGGTAGTTATGTGAAATGTAAGCAGTATCCGGCAGATTTCACCCCAATTGCACCATATTTCCATAAGATTACATGTTAATTTTGAAATTTTTTTTCGTGATAAAAGGTCTCATGCTTCACAAAATGTAGATAGCATATTTTCATTGCTTATAACTCTTAATTCACAAAGTTTGGAAAAAATCTGATAATTTTGAGTATAAGGTCCAGTATCTTTAAGTAACAGAAAGAGCTTTTGTTGCTGCTACAGAAAAAAAAGTTATTTGGAAACAATTTTTATAAAGAGACATGTTTTTAAAATTTTTTTCAAGAAAAATAAGTATAAGTAATAAATATAAGTAAAATTCTTGAAACTGACCTTTATTAAGTTACTTTTTCACTATATTTCCAAATATTTTTATACATAACATTGACGATTAGAGGTTAGTATGATAGTACTCCACTAAAGAATTTCACTTTTTTTTAGAGTACACAAATTTGATGCCACTTCTACCCGTGTAGAAAAATTTGGTGGCAGTCTTGAATCGTGCTAAAGCCAGTACAGTTTTTCTCAAGCCTGTCTATTCACGCAATACTAGCCTGACGCTACACTGGTGCTGTCTAGTTTTGCTAACTGTTTGATTTGATTCAAACCTCTCTGCTGTCCAGTCTCAGTCTTGGCGCTATCTAGGAGTTCGTTACGAATTTGAATATGTGAAGACTGTCCATATTTTAGCTAGTTTCTAGACAGAATCACTGTTTGGACTTAAACAAAAATTAGAGAAGTGAATTCACAAAATAATAATTTTTGAATAAAAGATTCAGGAAATTACAATACATAATTGCATGAAAGCTCGAGTAATAATTAAATGTACACTATTTCATATTTAAGATAATAAACAATTTTTGACGGTGATTGAAATCTTAATATATGAACTGTATTCTTATTTCTTAACAACGATTTTTGTTAAACAATATTTGAAAACCTTCTCTTTCAATTGAATTATATAGTAAAGTTATAATCAATTCCAGAAAATCAAATTTCAACATAAATGATTTATTTAATTTATTTTAATTATTTATTGATTGCGTAAATATTAATTAAGCCTAACGTATTAATTAACATAATATGAAGTTACATCAAAAGTTTGACACCCGGCGTTTCTACAAGATTCGTGGAAACTCATTTTTTCATTTTTTCTGTACAAAAACTTTTTTTTATATTTTTAATTAACTACAAAATCTATATATTAGACTTTTATGTGATAAAAATAATTATATTATTTAATTATTCATTATTTTTTATCAAAATGAATGATCTGTCCAGAAAATAGTCGATCACAGCGTTACATCCCAGTCTAGCAACGTGATAGTCAGCCTGTGGCACGCCAGTGTCGACTCACGCCGGACTAGACAGAAACAGTACAGCGCCACGAAATTTTTCCACACGGGTACAAACGCATAGTTTTATATTTTCAAAGATAAATTCTTTTAGAAATTGCTTATGATTAATTTCGAGTCTAAACGTACGGAGCTGGCAAGGGGAAGGGGACATGGGTTGTGTCCGGACGTATAGACTCTACCTATGATTAATGGAAAGGGCGTAAGAAAAACCGGAAAACGTATGACATAGTTCAGGTCAAAGCATTTTGGATCGATATTAAGAACCCGGTAAGTATAAGGAGTACATTGATCCAAATGAATGTCGTTTTTTGTCGTTAACGTTCTAATTCATATGAACCTCAACTGTTTGCGTCTCACTTTAATCCTGTTTGATCCCATGATGATTATTTCGGTCAATGAATTAATACACTTTAATTATGTTAAAGATGATAGAAAGTGAAGGCAAGTTAATCCTATTTAATGCTGAAGGGTGTGAGGACGATGGTTAAAGTCAATTTAATTCCTTCCGTAAATTATAATTGTCAAAATTTTATTCAAAAACAATTCTATTTGTCTCAAAGTGCATTCAAGTCAATCCCAATTAAGTTCTCCCACGACCAAGTTCACAAGACTTTTAAACTCAAACGAACATCGTCTTTTGCCATATTTGAAATCATTTAAGTCCATTTCAATCTAAATCTTCTCACCAGGAAGTTATCAATTGCCTTAAAAGGTGGTATCTACACAAATCTAAAAATTCTACCCCTCCCCCTCCGTAAATTTGTGTCTAAATGAGAAACAATTGTTTCTATAAACTAGTACCATATAAAATTTTATAATAGGGCTATATTTCACCTAAGTTTCAATCCAATCGGAGAACTTTCTTTTTTTTTTTAGTCTTGAGAAATAAATGATGCCGCATATATTGTTTACGAGTAATGTTCTAAGACAATTTCCATAAAACTTATGACAAAAAATGAAATATAATAAACAAAAAATGTTATAAAAATATTTTCAAATAAATTTTAAATATTCAAATTGAATAAATTAACATTAAAATTAATAAATAATTATTCAAACTTCTCTAAACAGTTTCGGTCAAACAGCTTCCCCACTTCACAAAGTATATTCTAGTTACTAGTAAATTAGTATATAAATCTGTGTAATCCAAGAAATGAGAAACATGCTACTTGTAATGAATAGCACCCGCAGGTCCTTGAATTGTCCTTTTCGAAAGACCATGCTGCACTCGAGGTAAGGTAATCTGTTATTTATACTATCCAGCAATCACTCAAAAGCCACACGAAATTGACAATGAGCAATAAGCTATAGGCGTTGTATTCTTGAGCCCATAGCTACACCCACACTATCATGTAAATGGGAAAGCGAGCTACCTTCCATATACCCATAGGCATAAATGCATAGTGGCCATAGTCATAGTACAGTCAATAGTGCATAGCCGTAGAATAGTGAGGAAGGTCACATCTGGAAGTAATTACATTGGGGAAGTATACAGATATAGGTAAAGCAATAGGAACAGGGAATAAGCCATAGGGTCTTGTGAGATCTTTAGGTTCAGGTTCAGGACCTTTAAATGAAAAAGGTAGTCATCGCAACATGGAACGTGACGATTTCCGGAAACCCCGGATTAGCGGAAGAAGCAAAAATGGATGAACGAACGGGAAAAGAAGTCGAGATACGATCTTCATCCTTTCGTTGTTGACATTCTCCAACTCCATAACTCAATGCTTGTTAGTAACTTTCTTATGAATTTTCGAAAACCCCACAGATCCGCTAATTTGCTCATTATCGACAATGTAAATATTTGGGTAACACGCTTACACCTGCATCATAAGTAGGTTAGTAGGGGTGCCTATAAAATCTAAGAATAAGGGAAAATATTCAACATTTCACTGCAATTTATAATAATTTAAAAGCAGAAAGTTGCGGTTTGTCTTCAAAGAAAAAAAACTACGAGTAATCTTAACCCGGATCTCGGAGTAAAGATTACCTGCAAGAAAAATACCCTCTGCGGGTAATCTTTACCCTATCATGACGGGCAGTTCTTCTGCTGTTATCCACGTTGAAAAAGTAATTTTTGATGTTTACCTCGAGGGTCGTTTTACAGTTCTTAAAAGTTGAAATGACCTGGGGAGGGGGGGGGCAAAATACGTCAAGTATTCGCACCTAAAATTATTGTTTTTTGTTTGATCGGGTTGAAACTTGGCTGAACTATAGTCCTAGAGGACCCATATGAATTCACCAAACCATAGGTACATTTATCAAACGTTTGTCAATATACAGGAGCCTGAAGTTTTCACTTTTTCTGTTGCTTTTTCACCTTCACGTTAGTGTAACTTCTTTTAGGCTTATCCGATTTGACTTTTATTAGTGTTTTGGAAAGCTCTTTTCATGTACTTCAAGACTATCATAACATTTTTTTTCATTTTGAATGTTAATTTTTTTTAAATCAAAATTAAAATTGATTTTTTGAGAAAAAAAACGCTACTTAAAAATTTTTCTTTTAACAAAAAAAGTTTTTGCACACAACCGCTCAATTTCTCAGCGAAAGTCTTTGTCAAGCATATTCTGTAAAGAAGTTTAAAGCCTGTCGAGAAAATGTATCGACTTATCAAGTATTATGTCTTTCGATTGCAACGCTTCATTAATTATATTAATGTTTTGGAGGACTTTGGTCCGAATCAAAGGAGTGCAAATTAATTGGAAATTAATTTGAACTAGTAGCTCTTTCAAAGCTGCCATTGCATCTGAATTTGACATATCATATGAATATTTCATAATTTCTTCAAAGAATTTAAACGATAAGCTGTCACAGCACTCAATCTTGCGGACCACCTTTGATCACATAAAAGCTTTAAAGTAAGCTTTAATTTCTTCATCAAACGTTCCCATTGTAAAGTTTAACAGAAGAGAACAGTATACATTATACTTGTATAATACCAAAAAATGCCACCATTTCGGGAGAACTGAAGCTACATTTATTTTCACAAAATTTAAGCTGTGTGTCTCACAAGGAACATATGTGGCACATTTATTTAATATCCAAATTGAAATTTGCACTCTTTCGTAAGTTTCAGGTATATTTGACCCATTGTAGTATCCTTGGCCTTTAAACTAATATTCAAGTTATCTATTTCTATAGTTTTTAGGGTTTCGTAGGAATCCCTCATGGCGTCAGGAAAATGACTGTCCGTCCGTTACTACGCCTATACCCAATGGAAAATTTACAACTGGCGCAGCATTGGGTCAGTACTGGCCAGAGTTCGACAGCATTGGCGTGGTGCTGGTAGCCAATACTGGCGTCGATGTGGCGTAATCTTGGGATGATAACGCTGTTCAGTACTGATTGCCAACTTCGGGGCTGTACTAAAATACTGTACTGGGCATTAGTATTGGTGCAGTAATGACTATGAGTACTGTGATTTAGTACTCGGGCAGTCGTGGCTATAAGTATTAATGAAGGACTGGAAGTAAGTATTAGCACAGTACGGCAAATGAGTACTGTCAAAGAAGCCGGAGGAGTACTGAGCACCAGTATTGGCGCTTTACTGGTATTGCTACTGCACTAGCGGCCTTCGCGATTTCCAGCTTTGCTTTCAGACATGATGAGGCATTTTATCGGATTGAAAAAAATTTGTTTAAATTAAAGTAAGTTTAATTTGTAAAATACATAAACTGAATACATATTAAAACATAATTAAATTCTTAGAGATGAAAATAAATGCAATTTTCATTTTGAAGACGTAAACATTCGAAATGACAAAAAAGTTCATGTCAAAAATTTTATTGCTGTAAAATATTTGAAAAATGTATCTGTTTGAATCCCTGAGGAACATTAAAAAAGCAAAAACGTTCAACATATTTAAAATAACACCTATTCTTTAACAATTGGTGTTATTTTAATTATTTTTTATGACACATGCATGATTTCAGCCCTTTTCGATGCCTATGAAGCGGTTCTAAAGCTCTACTTTTTACAAACTGAAAAGAGACGTCCGCAATTTAATATTCATGCCGTTTCTTATAGTCTGTTCTACGCCAGTACCATGCCAGTACTCTGTCGAGATCCGAAAAAATACATGGGACAACAGTTCGCCATGTGTTAAAATTTGTACGACACCAGTATCATGCCAGTACTCCGCCGAGATCCGGCCCAAAGTCGTGAGACAATATTTTGCCGTTTCTTATACTCTGTACTACACCAGTATCATGCCAGTACTCCGTCGAGATCCAGCAAAAACCTTGGGACAACAGTTCACCATTTGTTAAAATGTGTACGACACCAGTATCGTGCCATTACTCCCCCAGGTCCAGCAGAAGATCGTGACACAATGGTTCGCCGTGTTATGTAGACTGTACTACGCTAGTATCGTGCCAGCACCCTGCCAAGATCCGGCGCATATCCGTGAGACAGTGGTTTACTATTTGTTACATTCAGATCTGTGCCCTAGAGTCCCTAGACTGTGCCATTATCGTGTCGCCATTGGGCTTGAAGTTGGCATTAGCCCGTGGAACCAGGGCCGATTTTTGTTTAATACGGCACAGAATCCATACTGGGTCGATACTGGTCTGCCGATATTGAAACTTAGATTAGGTACAGTGCAGATCCAGTGTCAATATCCGTACTACGCCAGGATTGGCTAGCCAAGTGTTGGAACATTGCTCTTGGCGCGCTACCTCGCCAGTTGTAAGCATCAGGCCAAGTCTGTAATTTCCTATTGGGTAGCGCAAATACTATTAGGTTCATCGACTTTATTTTTTGCATTAAGATGTGATTGACGTGTCTAATTCGAGAAAAAAAGTGATAACCCTTAGGAAAATACTCATGAGGACGTAGCTATGTAAATACATAACAATTTAAGCCTTTTGCCCTTTTCACATAAATGATCCCATTACCACTTCTAGCCCAGAATCATATTAGGCCTACTTACTTTATCTTTTGCATCATAATGTGTTTGATGTGTCTAATGTAAGGAAAGAAGTGAACCCTGGTGAAAATACTCATCCAGACCTTGCAATCACATAGTAAATTCCAGGGATATTATTCATCTGAAGTTGGATAAAAACGTTGCAAACAATTGGCTACTGCAATTATCCGACAACGGATAATTTTTATCCGCCACGTGATAAAAATTATCTGCCGTCGGATAATTGTAGTTTTCAATTGTTTGCCGCGTTTTTATCCAACTTCAGATGAGTAATATTTCTGGGATTTACTGTGAGGCAAAAATATGCTAATTTAGACCTTTTGACCTAAAAGTGCTCAAATTTGGTTCAAATTTGGCTCAAACCTAGCATAATGGATCTGAAATTGACAATCGATTGGTCTCAAAGTAAGTAATCTTTTATCAACTTTTGAATTATGTTAATGTACAAATTTTTGCTTTAAAAAACGTAATGAATATTTGTAGAAACCCTTTTTTGAGTTTCGACGTATTAGTACTGAAAACAAGCCTTCGAAATTTCATCCATTTATCAGAAACTGCCTTCAAGTTACGGTGTTCACTAAAAGTGTCCCATACACACACACACACAAACAACAACAACAATTTTACGCCAAACGACGGAAGATACGTGAAAAATATTTCAGAGAAGAATTGAAGCTTTTCAAAATATCTACAATTTTTCTTCCAACCATTTTTTGACAGGACTCGTATTTTTTGTTTTATGTATCGAAAATGAATAAGTCGAAAATTCTTATTTTAATCCAAGCGACAAATACTTGAAAAAGTTTAAAAGGAGAATTGCAGATTTTGAAAAGACCTATAATTTTCCCTCAACCATTTCTTGATCAGGCTTCATATTTTGCTTTTATTTATCAAAAATACTATGAAAAAATCAAGAATTTAAAATATGGGAAAAAGTCTTGAGCAATTATAGCTTTTAAAAAGTCCTACAAAATTTCCTTTAACCATATTTTGATAGACCTGTCATTTTGGGTTCATTTATCGAAAATTCTATGCCAAGAAAAGAAAATTCAAATTTCGAACCAATCGACGTGAGATACAGGAAAAAGTTTTGAGGAGCAATTATAGCTTTTAAAAAGTTCTACAAAATTTCTTCTAACCATTTTTGGATAGGACTTGTCATTTTGGTCTCTATTAATCGAAAATACTATGAAAAAAATCGAAAATTTTAATTTTGAGCCAAAAGACGCGAAATATGGGAAAAAGTTTTTCGAAAAATTTTAACTTTTACAAATTCATACAAAATTTCTTTGAACTATTCTTCGACGGAACTTGTCGCTTTTAATTTAATCATCGAAATTGATATCCAAAAATCGAAAATGTCAATAATACGCTAAAACACGCGAGATACATAAAGGGTATAAAAGAAGACTTGTAGGATTTTTGGTGTCATCCATTAAAAATCATATTATTAACATTACAACGTGAGATAGAGAAGGAAGTCTGAAGAAAGAATTGCAGCTCTTTATTGTAAGGTAGCTCAGAAAATAAATATACATTTTAAAATGTCTTTCTAAAATTGAACGCGAAGCGCGAGTGTCACGATGCGAATGTTTATTTCAATACCCATAGAGCTTTGAGCAATTTAATATTTAACTAGACTTTATTTCGTAGAAATTTCAGATTATGGAGATGCATGAAAAACTGCGATCTAAAAAAGATGTTTTTGCTCAAGTTTGATTCAAGCATTCCGAGTGCAAAGAATAAACATCCGAGTGCGAAACGCGAGATTCGACATACGCGCGCCCTAGGCGCGCTCAAACTTGTGACCGAACCGAGCCGCGCGCGATAAAAATGTGCCCTCGCAGCAGGAAGTTTTTTTAATGAAAGAAGTTTAATTAAATTAATTTAAAGTTTTTAAAAATTGTTACCATTACACAGAAAATGATAATGTTTCATTTTAAACCAAAAAACTGTGAAAATCTTACTGAAAACAACCACAAGTGCTTTATTTCTGGCGATACGAACATTGAAAGCAATTCAATTTTTCAGCTTTGGCATTGATCAAGACAGCGAACATAGCTGAAGTTCAAAATGTGTTTATAAGAAAATAAGCCTAAAAAAATTTAAAACGAAACTTCAATTAGCTAGACCTAGTCCTAGAGCTCCTTAAGGGAGAGTTGAGTCACGGAGCTACTTTTTAGCTACTGCGCATCCAAAGCAGACCAGAGCCTAGAGCCTGGAGTTTTTGGTAAACGTGCGAAAATATCAAACTGCGTTTCAACCCGTATGGAAAAATTTCATGGCGCTGTACTGTTTTTGTCTAGTCCGCCTTGAGTCGACACTGGCGCGCCACAGGCTGACTGTCCAGTGGCTAGACTGGGATGTAACGCTCGGATCGACTAGTTTCTAGACAGATCGTCTATTTTGATAAAAAATAATTAATCATAATAAATAATATAATTATTTTTATTACATACAAGTCTAATATATAGATTTTGCTGTTAATTAAAAATAAAAAATAAAGTTTTTGTACACAAAAAAAATAAAAAAATGTGTTTCCGGAAATCTTGTACATACGCCGGGTGACGAACTTTTGACGTAACTTCATATTATGTTGCTGTAACTTTGCCTTGTCGCCTTAACACACTCAACCATCTAAAAGTTTAAAAAAATTCATTTTTGTCGGATATCAACTTCAATTCATTACACGGTAATATTCATTTCCATAAAACATGAACAATTTTTAAGCATCAAAGGTGCTTTATGTGTGAATAAATCATTGAAAATAATGAAGTTTGTATAATAATTATTGTTCATTATTTCAACTAATTAATACGTCAGGCTTTATTATTATTTACGCAATTAATAAATAAATAAAATAAATCTTTTCTTGAAAAATTTGATTTTCTGGAATATTATATCAATATAATACATAGCATGATACATATTATAATTATTATAATTTTAATTAAAATTATTATAACTTTACTATATAATTTAAATAAAAGAAAATGTTTTTAAACATTCTTTAAACAATCGTTGTTAATAATACAGTTTTTATATTAAGATTTCCATCACCTTCAATAATTATTATTTATTATCTTAAATACGTAATAGTGTACATTTAATTATTACATGAGCATTCACGCAATTACGTATTATAATTTCCAAAATATTTTATTCCAAAATTATTATTTTCTGAATTCACCTCTGTAATTTTTGTTCAAGTCCAAACCGTGATTCTGTTTCGAAACTAGCTCAAATCTGGACAGTCTTCATATTCAAATTCGTAAAGAACTCCTAGATGGCACACTGGCACTAGACAGCAGAAAGCTTGAAGTCAAATACGTAGCAAAACTAGACAGTGCCAAGATAGCGCCAGGTTAGTATTCCGTGAATAGACAGGCTTGATAAAAACTGTACTGGCTTTAGCATGATTCAAGACTGCCACGAAATTTTTCCACGCAGGTTTTGGGTTACTAAGGTTTCGCACCCTTACACTCCCAGACCCGCTTCTTAAATTGTTTGAGTAACTAATAACATACAGTCTACAATCCAAATAACGCGTAATATAAATGCAATTATTTGAATATTTATGTATTAGATGTGATTACAAAGTTTATAACTTGAGTCTACATTTGTGTAAATGCTAATCTATTTTAAAGCATTCAATTATTTTAATTCTCGCACATCTTCTAGGACCAACGGTGTATGTATTAAAATATGTATGTGTTAGGATGGTTTAAAAGGGTCTTTTTTGAAAAGCTAAAATGTTTTTCGATTTTTACCACATTTTGATCAAATAATGAAGTTTGACCCCTACAAGAACTCGACCGCATAATTCTAAGTGATGTCTCAAAAAAATTTAAGTTAAAAACATGAACGAAGGCGATAAATGATCTTCTCCTTTAAATAAACTTTTTTCTTCGTCACTAAAAGTGAATCAAACATTTTTTGCTCTATCTTTTAGTAAATCTATTCGAGTTATTGCACCAACAACGTCTGCGATGCAAACAAGCTTCGAAGTACAGTTAAATGAATTTGTGAAATTAATTTTGGCCAAGTGTTCAAGTAATTTGGGAAGAAATATTTATAATAAAATATATAATTAAACTTTTTTATGAAGTGTCATACAGCATTTTTTGCTTGAATCTTAAAAAGCCACATTAGATATTATATAACTTGGCGGGACTATATTATACCATAAATCTGGCATACTTAGCAATTTTTAATTAAAATAATTTTACTTATAACATTTAATCCTGCGAAGTTTAATAATATCTAATATGGCTTTTAAAAAATAATTTTTTAATTGCTGAAGCGCACTTTATTAAAAAGTTTCATCATACATTTTATTATGAATATTTTTTCCCAAATTACTTGGCCAACCTTGACTTCACAAATTCATATATGTAGTTGTACTTGGCATATTTTCTGCATCGTATATTTTTTGGTGGGATATCATGTTTTTCTGTAATTGAAAAAGTAGTAAGATAGGTATGATCTATTAATCAAATTTAAATTAAATTACTAATTTACTGAAAATAGAAGATTAAAATAATGTTTTGAATAATTTTTGTTGAAAATTAATTAAATTATTTAAATTTATTTATTCTTCAATTCAGTTATATGGTACCACCCAGGTGCGAATTGACCGTCGGCCCACGGTCGGGCCAACCGTCGGACGGTCGGTCCAACTTTGTGCGCCACTGGTCGGGCCAACCAGCTAAATGATAACGGTCAAACGCCTTTGGCTTCTGAACGTCGGCACGACATTTGGTCCCATATGTGGGCCATCTATTAAGATGATGTCGGCCCAACCTTGGACAACTCTAAAGACATAACAAAATATGTATTCAAAAAATAAGTAATAATTGATTGCGAGTATTTTGACTATAAATGTTAATGATCCTGCTTAGAATGAATACATATATTATATTTTTAAACATTATATTACAAATAAAATTTTTAACGCTACGGGGTTTCGAACCTACACTTATACCTGAATCTATCGCCTGACAGTCGGGAGTCTTACCCATTACTCTAGTCTATACCTAAAGAATCGAAAGTCAATGAAAAAACCATCCTCATAAGCTACAGCTCAAAGCAGTTAAAAAAACAATTTGTTAACTCTTTTTTCTCATTAATTTTTGTATTATTATGCGACATCATGTATATACCATTAAACCATTTCCCTTTCAGGGTAGGCGTGACACTACCCGATTCGGGTAGTGTTTCTAGGTTTTTCTTGTAGTTATAAATAACTACAAGTGTGGGCTCACCACACCCACGTAGATGTGAAATAAATTAACTGTTAACGGGAATATAAATTAAATAATTTTTGAATAAATAATTTAAACCGATTACAATTTTTAGGGTTTCGTAGCCCCGGGCTGAAACCCTTAAACTTTTGTTCAACAATTTTTTTTTTTCAAAATTTTTGTTTTAATTTTTTTTAACAAATTTTTGTTCCAAAAGTTTTCTTCAAACAATTTTTTTCAAAATGTTTCTTTTCAAAAATTTCTTATCAAAAATTTTTTTTAAACAATTTTTTTTTCAAACATTTTTTTCAAACCTTTTTTAAACAATTTTTTTCAAAAAATTGTATTAATTTTTTTTTTTAGGCGCCCACTTTGACTAATTTTTCTTCTTGTAATATTTTTTTCGCGTTTTAGACCATTTTATAACGTTTAATAATGACATAAAATGTCATTTTTAATGAGCATTTAAAATTTGCATAGACGGAACTTGGAAATTTTATCGCATACTGCGACAATTTTTTTAATAACACATTTTTTTGATCATTCGTGTAAAGTTTTGCTTTTTAGGTGTTTCAGACTCTTTTAAAACGATTGATAATTACATCAAATGTACATGTTTCTGAACAGTCACAATTTATTATACAGATGGAACTTAGAATTTTTTTTCTTAAAAAAAAAGGAAGTGTCTACATGTACCAAAATTTCGGTACAAATATGGGTATGTCTACACAAAAATCCAGCTATTCGTACCCAAATTTCGGTTGTTTTGAAATAATGAACCCTAGTATATCCGACGGCTGTCCCATATTTGGGCCAAGGTTTGACCGACCGTCGGGTGCATCATGATGACTTATACAATCCAATGTTATGCCGATGGTCGGGCCATCTCTTGCCCAGAGTCGAGCCGACCGTACTTTCACGGTCTTTTTGAAACAATGAACCAGAGTTTATCCGACGGTCTGTTCATACTCGGGCAAGGTTTGAACGACCGTCGGGTGCATCAAGGTGACTTGTGGCTAACCGACTGCTGTATCCAGAGTTGGACCAAACGCATTTTTGCGGTCGTACCGACCAATCTGCCACAATTCATCCGATGGCCGGCCCAGAGTTGGGCCAGAATTGGGCTGACAGTCGGCTTTCCGCCCGCTGCCGACGTCAGTTGCCAATGTCGGTGGGACCATGGCAGCTTGAAAACACCTTAGTCGGCCCAACTCTGGTTACCGTAGATCGGTTACCAAAGCAGGGCCGACTTTGGGACAATGGCTAATCTCTGGCATCCGAACGAATTTCGCACCTGGGCATATATTGTTATTATTTTTTTATGTTTATATTTTATTTTGTTATTATTATTATCATTTTATTCTATAGAAATATATTTTATTCTCTGGAACACCAGAACCCGAAGGCCTCTAAACCGCGCGATTTTTAAATCCGAGTCTTGAATCTCTTTCTTTTTGATTGGAAGAAAAACGTAAATTAACTATATGAAGTTTGTAAATTAACATATACAGCATACTCTCTAAATCCGAATTAGTAGCATTGCATCTGACTGTTAAATTAGTAATTTTATCACTTTCTACTAAATGAAATGGTAAGATTTAGGTTACTAAATGAATTAGTAAGGCTTTTCTACTAATCTGCTTAGTAGTACCAACTTACTAATTCAATGAGTAACAATGAATTGCTATTGGGGATTTAAACATGATATGCGACACTGTCGGCCTCTACGCGAACTAACCAATATGGCCATGGACAGCCGTGGATGACATATGTACTAAATACACGTAAAACATCATGAAACACAGCAAAAACATAGCGTTTAAGTGTAATGATGGTCCAACTGAATAAATAAGTGCTGTAATAAGTAGCTCTGATGATCAAAATACTTCCGAGCTGATAATTATCTGCTCCAATAATGGATTTTGCACATCAGTATCGAAAATCCACAAGTTTCGGAGGTTGCTGTGTCAGTGGTTGTGACTCCAAAGGGAATAAAAACCTCAATTCAAGTTTTCATAGAGTGCCACAGATTGGAAGTGTTAAAAAGGCGAAACTTATTTGGAATGATTGAAGTTGTAGATAAACACAGTGTGTGGTTGAGAAATTTCGATCTGAAAGATTGTAATAACGTTAAGAATTACTTGTCTGCTCCTTGAATTTTATTATTGCCTTGCATAGTTTAAAACGATTAGTGTATGAAAACATTTACGTTTTATCGAAAAGTAAGTGTTACATGTGCATTTGTGCAATTTCCATCGTATACAGTGAAAAAACACATTTTATGTTAAAACTGTTTACCAATTCATTTAGTAGTAACGTTACCAATTTCTTTAGTAGATACAGTTACTAATTCATTTAGTCAGTTATTCTTACTCATTGAATTAGTAGATTTTTACTAATTACCAGTAAACGAATCGGCACTATTTGAATTAGTAGAAAACTACTACCAATTAGTAGTTTTCTACTAATTCAAATTTAGAGAGTAGTTAACATCTATATAAACACATTTTGGATGCGCAGTAGCTAAAAAGTAACTCCGTGACTCAACTCTCCCTTGAGAATCTCATAGGTCTAGCCAACTGAAATTTGTATTTTGTTTAAATAATGCAATTCCATTCAGTTTTCTTTCTTAGAGAGAAAGCTTTGTACACTGGTACGCAGAAAAAACTAGGGTTTCAATTTTGCTTAGGCTAATTTTCTTATAAACACATTTTGAACTTCAGCTATGTTCGCTGTCTTGCCTGCAAATTTTAAGGGAGTGATTTCCATCCGCTTAGCTTTAGTGCAACAATCTATATTTATCAGGATAATATACAAACTAAGTGAAGATTTCTAAGTGTCCACTAAAAAAATTGTTAGTTTGGCCAACTATTTAGCTATTTTATTAGTTGGCACAACAATTCAATGAGTTGCAGTGACTGTTCAATTAGTACCAGTGACTCATAAAACGGTTATATCAATTTTTTTCAGTGTCCTTTGTCTCATTTTGAAAATAATATTTAAGACTTTAACTTATCGAAGTTTCATATTTTTTCCATTACTTCCCTGAAGAATGTATAAAGTAGAAGTTGAATAATGAAAATTGGACAAAATCCAAAATTATTGTGATGTTTCTCATACAGTATCACGGTTTCTATTTATAAAAAAAATCTATGTATAAAGTATCCTTTTTGAATCGAATATAAAGGTATTGATGATTTTACAATAACATGATATTCTTACGAAAAACAGAACGTGCCTCCCTCGGAATTGTGAATACTTCTTGCCACATTTGACACCCTCAAGAGCATCGGAGAAGGGAAATCTGTAAAAGTGTAGCGCTGGTAGGTATTTAAGAAGCATATCCTCCCAAGTTGGCATTGTAAGCCGGATACTTTTGGACAAGCAAAAGAAATCGGTGTAGGATCTATATTGATCGTAAGCGGCTTGCTCCATAGGCTTTACTATTGAGCTCGGACTATAAGTATTTGCGTCCCGATGGTTCACACCTTGGTATAATGCCCTGTCCAAAAAGCAGTACACATTTGGCGACCATTATAAATTTACAATGCTCCCTGTTCTTACACCCCAAACGAATACGTCCTCGTATTGTATAGGTTTATACACTTCACGAGCCTACGCCTACTGCGTTAGAGGTCTTCATGGATATATATATATACATACCTACACACACTCGATTAAAGTTTCTCCAAAACGCAAACTTTTCTACATGATGTTCAACTCTATTATATTAAATATATGTTATATTAATTCATGTACCTCGGTCCGGGACTGCTTATTCAGATATAGCAAAATAAAGTGCAAAACTTTAATTTCCATGATTACTCTCATATTTCTTCCTTATTTCCTTATTTGCAGCTGCCCTGAAAATGTATAATTTCAATAAATGTATATTATTACAATTAATAATGTGTATTGATATTGAAACAGACGTATTTTCATTGTCTTGTTTTTATAATTTAAAAAAGTGCGCATCATTTCAAAAAAAGTCACAAACAAATTTTTAGATCTGATTTAGGCGAATAATTTTGTTATTAAACATTTTATTGTACCTTGTGCCATTTTTCCTCAAATTTAATTATGTTTATATTTCATGTTATTTTTTACGATGGAAACAAAAACGACGCGTTCTATGAAATCATGATTTATAATAAATTTGTAGCTCTTTTTGGGGTAACCCAATTTTGTCTATACATTTTTTTCGTATCTTGTGTCGATTTTCCGAAAATTCAAATTTTCTGTCTTAATGTTATTTTTTACGATTAAAACAAAAACTACGCGTCCTATCAAAAAATGAGTAATAAAAAATTGTTAGATCTTTTTTGGTGAGCAGCTTTTGTCAGTTCATATTTTTTCGTATTTTGTGTCGTCTTTCCAAAAATGTTATTTTCAAATGTTTAATGTTATTGCCCGTGTAGGAATGGTAACAGGGATCCGACCGGGAGCCGGCCGGATAGCCCCAGTTTAAACCGGGCGCTGGCCGGGGATACCGGCCGGGATCCGGCTAAAAACGTCACGGTAAACTGGTCGGATTCCGGCTTTCATACCGGCCGGGATCCGGTCGGGTAATCCGGCCACAGAGCGGTTAAAAAATGTTGCTTCTGGCGAGAAATTGGTAACTTGTTTTGTCTTTTAAGGCTCATCGTAAAGAATACGGTGAACTTTAAATGTCAAATCAAGTTAATAAATTCTCGTGAGGAAATTGAAGAAGAGTTTCAATAATTGATCCTAGAATCTGCTAGCAATTGTTTTATTTTGGAAACCACGTGGTGATTTGAGGTTAGGAAGGAAGAAAGGAAAAAAATGAATACACAACACTATAAATTAATTAAAAATACTAATTATTCACTCAGTAAGTGGGGTTTTCGGACTGATTACTGAAATAATGTTCATTTTAATTATGGATCGCGGTTTTATTTGCGAACTTCGAGGAGACGACACGTGTATTCTCGTTCGAGGTTCGAAACTGAAACTTAAAAGTGTCTACGCCAACGACAGCGCAGAAGGCGTCAGACATGGCGGTAAATTTGAAAGTGTACAGACTAAAAATTGTCTGAAAATAGAGAAAATTATAAAAATTGTAATAAATCTGCTGTTGCACATTGCGGAATCGATAACAGTTTTATTTAATAAGTTAAAATATTTAAAAAAATCAAATCTTTTTTTTTAAGAATTCAAAAAGCTAGTTTCTGTTTCGCTGATCTGATAAATCTTTAAATTATACTTTTCAGATAATAATTCATCTAGTATCCGTAAATACGTCTTTGATAATGTCATGGCTCTTAAAAAATGTGTAATTTCTACAAAAAAAAGGATCCTGACCAGTGCCCGGTCGGCTCCCGACCATGAAATCTAACCAGGGTTGTCCCGTCCAGTAACCGGCCGGCTCCCGACTAGGTGATTCGAGAAAAATGTAGCCCGGCCGGCTCCCGACCGGTTCCTGGCCATGAAACCCAAACAGGGGTAGCCCGGCCGGGATCCGACCAGAAAAATTGTTGTAGTAGGGCCAACCGGGGCAATTTCTGCACGGGTGTTTACGATTAAAACAAAAAGTACGCGTCCTATCACAAAATAATTAACATTTTAAAATTAAGACCGAAAAGAAATATGTTTTATCATGAATAATTATATGCAAAATGAGCATGGAAAAAATTCACAATTAAAAAACAGAATTCCAAACTACCTCACTTTTCAGCTCATTAGAGACAGAACTAAACAAATGAAAAAAGAGGGAGAGAAAGAGAAAAAATCAACCAAAACCAACCTCACACTTTTTCCTTTCTCCGTCCTTTTATACTACTACTCTCTAAATATAAATCAGTGAAAAATGCACTTATTGAAATAGTAGTTGGATATTTCACTGATTAATCAGTAATTCCGGACTTTTCACTAATAAATTCAGTAACACTTGAGTAAATCATGCGAGACATAACCTCTAAGTTTTAAATCAAAACGTTGTTGTTATTCTTTTACTTAAGTAGCAAAAATAATTTTGTTAATAAATAAATTTTAGCATTTTCGGACTGTAAGTGTGCTGAATTTACTGCGGGAAAAATATACTCTAACTCGTGTAAAAAGTACTTACTTGACGGGTGTGTACATGACAGTCGAATCTTGAAAGTAAAGAAATATGTGAAGTTTTTTGTCATTTAGAAGCATCAAATCTTTTCACATTTTTTAATATTTGATCGCATTTATGGGTTTTAAGTTTTTCCTATGATTATTTTATTGAGTCTACTGAAATCTTATTTTATTATGTCTGCTAAATTGACGTGGTACAGCGCTACCAACTCTCAAAAGTGAAACTTTCACTGAATGAATAAGTAACTTTTCACTGGTTGTCAGTGACCGGATTCTAGATATTTGAATCAGTGAGATTTCACTGACAATCAGTGACTTTTCACTGATTCAGATTTAGAGAGTAGGGAACCAACATGTTTCGGGGCCAATTTAGACCCCCTCCAGGGATTATTTATAGGAAAACAACAAGGTCAGATTAATAGATTCTTATCCTAGTTAAAAAAATCAAACATAATACCTGCAATTAAAAATCTTGTTATTTAAATTTTTTTGTAAGATGAATGCATTAAATATTAGCAATTTTAGAAATACATTAAAATTTTTGGACTTTTTCTTTTCCTGTTTGGAAAATGTAATAATCTAAATAGATTGGTTCAGAATCACCCATAAAAAATAATTAACAAGAAATTTGTATACATTTTTTGAGTGAACAATTCTTGTTCATTAATTTTTTTCGTTTTTACCCTAGTTTGACCGAAAAAATGGAATTTTTTATTTTTAATAATATTTTCTACGATAAAAACGAAAAATATGCGTCTCATCAAAAAATTTGCTCAAGAAAATTCTTTTTATCTTTTTGTGCTAAACAATTTTTCTGCCTAACATTTTTTTCATATCTCGTATATAGTTTTTCTGGAAAATGAAATTTCGGTTTTTCCAAAAAGCGTTTTCAATGGATTAAACCAGAACCACTGGTCAAAAATGGCTGCGTAACAAGCTCGTCCTTACTTTTGCCAACGGGCAATCCAATTGCATAATTTCTTCGAAAGTTACTTATCATTCGAACAAAAAATTGTATTACAATTTAATTATGATAAAAATAAAGTATTGTTATATTTCTTCTTTATCTGCGATATTAACCAAAGAAAAACAATTTCTCACTGTAACCAAAACATTTTACTGCAATTTAATTAAATTTAAAATCAAGTATGTCATTTCCCAACTGCGATATCAACAAAATAAAAACAATTTCTGATTGAAAATTTGCGTCCCTACAAGAAATTATGAAATTTATTACAGATGTTATCAAATCCACTAAAGAGAGCCACCATTGTGTGCCAAAACGTTTGAGACAATTAAACTTGTAATAAATTCTACTTGACCCTAAAGCCAACAACGAACATCAACATTCTCTGCAAAACTTACTTGTTCTATCATACGTTCTGAAAAATACTTATTTTTTAAAATATTTTACATTGAGTTTCCTCGGAATATCATGGTGTTTAACGCTTTCCAAAATCGTGAATTTGACCTTTTTTACTTTTTAAACACCGTGAAAAAAATGCTTTTTATGAAATAAAAATGATATCATATATTTCTTCGATTCAAACTGAACAAATTTCAAGTTTGACATATTCAACTTTTTTCAAAAAAGTGTGCATTTAATTTAACAAAAAATAACATGTTTCTTGCACAATTAAAAAAATTTTAAAAGTAAACAAATATTTCGTTTCAAATTTCTAATTGTTTATTACTGTCCACTAGCAAGCACTGTCCATACAACAAATTTGCCAGAATTTTTCAAGCACTAGGAAACTAAAGAATATATTATATATATGAAAAGAAATTAAAAACTCGCGTTAGGATAGATAGATCTGTTTGAAATTTAATCACCCTAAATTTAAAAAAATGTAAGTCCGGTGAATATTGAGGGCTGTCGACTTTTCTGAACAGTAAATTCCAGCTGTGACTCACTGTGCATCTTTGCCAATTCACTGTAATTGTGCCGATATTACAGAGCACCTACAGAATTTAGGAATTCATCTGAATCAGTTCAAGAGACATCTATTGATTTACTCAGAAAATAAAGTCCATGTTTCTGTCAAAGAATTTCAGCAGGTAGGTAATATCATTCCCATGAAAGAAAGTCGTACCCTTCAGCCAAGACATAACAGAACGCTTCATGTCTTAAGACAAGTTCGTTCGTCTTGCTGAATGCAACCCACTGAGAGCTATCATCATGAATGTAAGACAAAAATCTTCTGTCTAGCAAGTCTCGCTTATAAGACGGAACCAGGCATCGATGTCTTGGAGACAAAATGGGCCGTCTTGAAGACAAATATCAAGACAAAATATTTTTACATGGGACGACAACGACGACACCGAAGTAAACTCCGTTTTTTCTCAATCAGTGAGTCCAAAAACGTCGAGATTTGATGAAATCCGCGAAACTCAATTTTCACATAAAACAATACCTTCTCATCGATATGAGAATGTAAAAATTCAATACACATCCTGACGAAAGAATTTTTGTTATAATCTTATGTTTTAATTTTTTTATGTATGCCACTCTCTTAAAGTGAACCAGTGAAATCTCACTGATTTCCAGTGAAATCTCACTGGTTTCAATAGCCAGAAGTGAGTCACTGACAATCAGTGAGATTTCACTGGTTCACTCAATGGAATTCCGTCACTGGTTTAATCAGTGAGATTCAATTGGTTCACTGGGTACTCAATACCAGTCAATATAATAAGAGGTTATAATAAGAGGTTTAGTCTTACTGAAAATTCTGTAACGGTAGACAGTTCGGAAAGTTTAAGAAGTTTAAGAAATCAGCACACGGTATCTTGAGATTTGATAGACTAAACTAGCAAAACAAAAGTTTACATGGAAGGGGAAGCGGAAAGTGTGAAAGGGGAGTGCCAAACACAGCAGATGGTTTGGAATATTTTTTTGCCTATACGAGGAATTATATTATAGTTCATGCATATATTTTTACATTCTCATCAGAGAAGGTAATAGATTTGTGTCAAATTTCAACCCCTCCGTTTTTGTCAAATATCCACGTTTTGAGACATTCTGAACCCAGAAAACAGGTTTTCGCGAATGTGTCTGTCTGTATGGATGTGTCTGTCTGTATGGATGTATCTGTGTGGGTGGGTGCGTGTGTATGTAGATTTTTATTTTGTTAGCACGATAACGTTTGAAAGAATTGACAGATTGGATTGGGCTTTGGTATACTCTTCAAGTGTCCTAAAATGAAAGTCAACTTCGTTAGCCAGCCATTTTGGATGAAAATTCAAAAAGTGAGAGCTTTTTCAAAAATTTTGAGACCACTTTTTTCAAATATAAAAGTTCTATGTACGGATGTTCGTAGTACTCAAAAAGACAAATAATTTATCCCCATGACTTTTTTTGATAAAACAAAAATTACTGGACTTATAGAATTTACAAAATAAAAAAAAAATAAAAACGAAAATTAACATTTTAAGCCAAACAACGCACGATATGAAGAAAAGTGAAAAAAAGATCTATGTTTCTTTTTGAACACCCTACAATATTGTCATAAGAATTTTTTTAAAATCAAATTTTTATCGCACAAAAAAATAATGAAAAATCAAACATTCTATTTTGCGGTCAAGATATACAAGATACGAAAAAAGATTAATAGACAAAAATTGTGCATTAAAAAAAAAAAATCTACAAATTTGTTATTAATCACTTTTTGATGGGACGCGTAGTTTTTGTTTCATTTGTAAAAAACTGATTTAAGAATAAAACAAATTAATTTTTTGGACAAACGACACAAACCACGAAAAAAATTAATAGACAAAAGTTGTTCACTCAGAAAAGAGCTACACATTTTTTATTAATCATTTTTTGATAAGATGCGTAATTTTTGTTTCAATCGTGAAAAATAACATTAACAATAAAAAAAAATTGTGGAAAAACGACGCAAGGTACGAAAAAAGATGCATTTAAAATAAAAAAATTAACTTTTTGGAAAAACGATACACGCTACAATAACATTATCCCTCACAAAATTTTTCGCCTAAATTACATTTACAAATTTTCTTAGAACTCTTTACGCTGGGATGCATATTTTTGGTTCAAATCGTAAAAAATAACATTGAACATAAACAAATTACGATTTATGGCAAAAAGACACAAGTTGCAATAAAATGCATAATAACAAAATCGTTTGTTTTGTATAGGATGCGCACTTTTTTCAATAAATAAAACAAGACAAGAAAAATACGTCTGTTTTTAATATCAATGCATATTATGAATTGTAATATTATAAATTTATTGAAATGATAACATTTTCAGGGTAGCTGAGAATAAAATTTAATGCAAAATATGACACAAATATTCAATTAATCATAATAAATACAGTTCGTACTTTATTTTGCAATATCTAAATAAGCAATCACAGGCCGACGTACAGAAATAAATGTAATATACATTTGATATAATAATGTTGAACATGTACTGTAGAAAATTTCGCATTTTGGACAAAATCGAGTGCGAAGCACGAGGTACGTTATGAGAATGTATTCGTTAAAGCCGATGGAGCTTTAGCAAAAGAGAATTCACAATCACCAAATTACAGTTGTCGATACTTTGACCTTTAATTTTAAAAGGTCTGTGCACAAATGTGGGTGAAATACAAAGACCAAGCGCGTGGCGCGAGGTAAATACAGTATCGAGCGCGAAGCGCTAGATAAATATATTATCGAGCGCGAAGCGCGAGAACCACCAATCGCGCGCCCTAGGCGCGCTTAAACCTGTGAGCCGCGCGCTGTGAGAATGATTCCTTATTGTCCTTTTATACAATATTTTTTAATTTTGATCGCATTTTTGAAATACTTTTTTTAATAATAAATTAAAAGGTGGTGTATCGGGTTTCAATCGTGTGCAAAACTGCGAATATTGCCGACGTTTCGTGAATATTGCAATTCACTTCTTCAGGGCTAACCAAGTTATGTTGTTCTTATATATACTCTCGACGATGCCTGTGATTGGCCAGAGTGCGACACCGTGGGGACTGGTCGAACTTGATTGGCCAATCAAGTCTTTTTTTTAAAACCCGGGAGGACGGAAAGCCAAATCTGATTGGTATTATATCCATTGTCCCTATTGATGTTCTTAGGGTGTTTTAAGATTTCGATTGCTTCTCTATGTTTTCTTGGAAAAATATTGTATGTTTTTGCGACGACGGTTGTTTTGTCAAATCAAATGTTATGTCCTGTTTCGGTATGATGCTCACCGCTCTCCGGGTTTCTCCAATATAGATTTTGCCAGAAGAACAAGGGATTTCACATACCATTAGTAGGTGTACCATTAAGCCATTTCCCTTTCAGGGTAGGCGTGACACTACCCGATTCGGGTAGTGTTTCTAGGCGGATAGTTTCTTGTAGTAAATAACTACTACAAGTGTAGGCTCACCACACCCACGGTGGGCCAACAGCACGCAGTATTCTCGAATGGTCACCCATCCAAGTACTAATTGCGCCCAACGCTGCTTAACTTCAGTGATCTGACGAGAACTGGGTTTTTCAGCGTGGTATTGCCGTATATATACTCATATACTCTCGAATAATCTGAAGCCTCAGTTTCAGGTTAGCCATGAAGAAGTGAACTGCAATGTT
Source organism: Andricus curvator (assembly GCA_932195095.1). NCBI lineage: Eukaryota > Metazoa > Arthropoda > Insecta > Hymenoptera > Cynipidae > Andricus > Andricus curvator. Next base: position 12,230 of record CAKNYM010007030.1, on the reverse strand, counting down.
CACGAAACGTCGACAAGATTCGTAGTTTTGCACACGACTGAAACCCGAAACACCTCCTTTCAATTTATTATGATGAATCATTGTGAAAGCATAAAATCTATTCCAAGCGTACGTCGTACTTACATGGAGAAACTTTTGGTTGTAAAATTTGATATTATAATATTTATTTTTACAATAAGACAATAGCAAGTCAGGAAATAGCGTCACTATTTCAAGAATTACTATTTTGAATATTAAACTGTGAAGTTACTAAGTTTATTGGAATATAATAATAAATTATTAAAGAATTGTACCCATACCAAAAAAAAGTTTCCATATAATCCCTAGAAAAGACTGTGATGTTTGCAAAACATAATAGGAAACGCATTCTTCGTATATTCATTCTATGTTTTTATAATTTTTCAAATAGAAAATAGAAAAATATGCCATGGTCAGAATAGCAAAATAAAAATTAATTCGCATTCACTGTTGCATATGTTACAGTTTCACAATTTATAAATTTTATACATTAAACCTACAGTTAGATATTAATATTATATTCTACGCTGATACAGAAAAATCGTATAAGAAGAAAACAGTGCATGCGGGAATCGAACGCGCGTCCTTGGGACAGCAGGACGGAGTTTTTTGCCTGTGGTAAAACAAATTATGAAATTTGATCATCTTCATGATCCTCGGCGCATATGACGTCATTCGGCACTGATTTCCCTATATTAAATGGGAATTTTCTAACCTGTTTCGCAGCTTGTGTTATTTGAACAGCTAGTTATTGCAACTACAGTTTTATTATTTATTTTTTGAATATCACTTTTTCCTGACTTCAATTTGCTATCGAAAATGTTAGTCTTTCCAACTCTTGTATGTATGTATGTATACCATTAAGCCATTTCCCTTTCAGGGTAGTTAATTAATTTAATTTAATTAATTAATTTCAATTAACTCTTAATGGCAATTATTAAGTTTGGAGTATATTTATAAATTATATGGAAAAAGTATTTCTTCGTATAGCTGTGGTGTATTCTTAATTGAAGTATGACATTAGTCTCATTATTTTATCTCCATCCTACTATTGAGATTACTAAGTTCCTTCTCCTAAATTATTTTTTACTATTTACCGCTTTCTTGAAATTGGTATTTTTTTATTATTTTATAATTTTTAGAAGTCTTACGTGAGGAACAAATGAATAACCCAGCCAACCTGTTACTATCGTGAAAAGTTCCTAAGTGATCACGTGTTAAGAGAGTAATTGTTACTTGTATGTCAGTTTCCTAGCTGGTAACGGGATAATCGTCGTAGACAAGGGTGGTTCTCGCAGTGTTGCGTGATCTTAAGGGAGAGAAAGGGGTTTCGGCAGGGGCTGTGAAGAATTGAAAAAGTGAAATAAAGGGAAAATTTAGAGGCGATAGACGGCAGCAGTCTGCAGAGACATCTGTCGGTTGCAGTAGGTACTGCATGGACAGGCCCCAGTTACCGACAGCAGAGCGGGAGGTGGGCAGCGAGAGTGCTTGTAGTGCTGGTAGTGAATTTGACGGGGAGGAAAATGTCCACAACGACCAACAATGCGTGGTCCAGTGTATGTCCAGATATGAGAAATGGAAAAAGGAGATGAAAGAGCTGAGAGGTGGTGGCAGTAAGGAAGGCAAAAGAAGTTCAAGTGAAGCAGATGGAAGAAGAGATTAAAGTGTAGAAGGAAAGACCGGAAAAAAGACTCGAGAAGATGGAGGCCAGGTCGGAAATGGAAGTAGATGACAGGGGGAGGGCGAGAAGAAAGGAAGTGGCGGTTGTGGAGTTGGAGAGCTAGGAAAAAAAGTTGGGGGTAATGCGAAATGAAAGTCGGATAAAGGATGAGGGAGTTTTCATCGATCACGATTTGACGAGAAAGGAAAGGCAGGTGCAAATAATGCTGAACGACAGGGCTAGGAGGGAGAGGAGGCAAGGGAAATCGGCGAAGGTAGGATACCGGAAAATAAAAGTAGACGAAGAAATGTGGGTGTAGGACGAGGAGAAAGAGGTGTTGAAGGAAGTGCAGGGGAATTTGTTTCGTAGGAAGTAGGAGGGTGAGGGTAATGCAGGATGGAGGAGTAGTGAAGGTGCTGTACTGGAACGTAGCAGGGGTAAAAAAGAAGGATGAAGAGTTCTGGAGGCATATCCAGGAATTTGATGTTCTGGGACTGGTAGAGGCGTGGGTGGCAAGAAAGGAATGAGATAGAATAGAGCTGAAGCTGCCAAGGGGTTATAGGTGGAGACTCCAGGAGGCGGTCAGAGTGAAGAAGGAAGGAAGGGCTAGTGGGGGAAATATAACGGGGGCTAAAGATGGATTAGAGAAAGAAATTCATGGAGAGGGAGCGGGAGAGGGAATGCAAATGAGAGCAGTAAATATAGGAGGGGTTACGTGAAAGTTTGTGACAGTTTACAATGAGGACGGGATTGAAAGAATTAAAGAAAGGGTGGAAGAATTGCTAGGCGAAAGAGAGGAGGGTATGGTGGCACTGGGTGGGGACTTTAATGCGAGGATGAGGAGGGAAGGGGGCCTTGACAGGGAAGGGGAGAGCTTTGAAAGGAAATCGAAGGATAAGATAATAAATAAGGAGGGTGAGATTCTAAGGGACTAGATGGAGGTGAGAGGCTGGGCGGTGCGGTGGCGAATGGTATGGCAACAGGGGACGAAGAGGGAGAATACGGATATGTAAGTAAGATAGGGGTATCGTTGATAGACTATGTAGTCATGAATATGCGAGGGTGGGAGGAGACGGAGAGATTTGCAGTGGAAACGAGGGTAGAATCAGACCATCAGCCATTAGGGTTGTGGATAAGGGGTGAGAGCGGCGGAAGGCAAGGTGGGGAAGAAGTGTCGACGGTAGAGAGTGTGAGCTGCACGAGGGGGGCGGTAGAGAAGTATAAGGAGCAGTTAGGGAAGGTACGCTTTGAAGGGGAGTCGGTGGAAGAGATATGGGAGGATTTAAAAGAGAAAGTGAAACGGTGCGTACGAAGGAAGGTATTCAAAAAGAAGAAAAAAGGAATGTTGAAGCCGTGGTGGGATAGGGAATGTAAAAAGATAAAAAGAAAGGTGAAGAGGTTTAGGAAGCGTAGAGTGGGGATAAGCGAGAAGATAGTGAGTGATGAGTGGAGTGAGTTTTTTGAATAATGATTCCACGGCCCAGATTTAAGAAAGATAGATGGTGGAAGTAGAACCAGGGAGGCAGAAATGCAGGAGTTGAATTACGAGGAGCTAGAGAAACAGATAAGGAAGTTAAGAAGGTCAAAAGCAGCAGTGTTGGACGGGGTAGAGAACGGAGCGTGGCTGTTTAGTACACCAGAGGTTAGGGAGAGGCTGAAGGAGGTAGTGAAGAAAGTATGGAGGGGGTAAGGGATTCCCAGGAGGGTGGAGAAGGGTTAATAGTGCCACTGTATAAGAAAGGAGATACGGATAGGCAGGAAAATTATAGAGGTATTACACTAATGAATACGGCGTATAAAGTATACGCAATGGTGGGGGCGGAGAGGCTGCGGAAGGACCGGAAAGTTTTTCAACTGGACACTAACCATGCCGTTGAAGAAGTGGCACTAAGTATTAGTGGAGAGAGAGTGCTATTCCATGTTGAGATGCGAGTAGATCCTTACCAAGCAGGTGTGTAATAAAATGCATAAACTTGGTTAGACAAAATAAAATATTCAACTTTATGGTTGTATTGTATAACAAGAATTTAATTCACCAAATATTTAAAATTGTCTAATGATTCAGCCTGAATCTATACAGTGTACAACTTTTAAACAAGGCGAACGAGTGGATCGGGGAGTTGACGTTGCTGTGCATTCAGTTACTGCCTGGGTTACTAAAGCGATTGTGTATGTGGTCTTGTGTTCAGATTACATACACAATTGCTCGCTTCATTCTGGCCATACTTGCAGTTCGGTCAACTAGGTTCAAGGAGGTAAATCTCTGTCTTCTGTTATAGCCATAGAAACGGTTAATTTTAATTATGTTGAATCGTTTTCACAACCTAACATGAGCAGAAAATCTCTTGATTTTAATGTGGATATCGAAAGTAATAAATTAAAAAAGTTAAAAACAATATCCTCTAATATTACAGATTAGAAAATGAAACCAGATGAAATAATGAACATAATGAATAAGTTCTGCCTGACTTCAACAAATATGTTAAAGCAGTACCAAGATGTACTGATGTGTGCGCAGACATCTCTCTCCAAAGTGGAAAAAATTCAAAAAAACTATTAATATTGAGTTTAAGAAACAAAGACAAGCGCTCGCTAAGCAAGCGAAAATTATAGAGGAGAGAAGTACTGCGCTTGAAAATAAGTTAACTGAGATGAGGACCGAGCATGATTCGATAATAAAAAATTTTCATGAGATGAGGGAAAAAGAGCTTGAAACTGCAAATCGGAAAAAAAGTGATGAGTTAAATAAAGAAGTGTTGAGATCAGTAAAAGAAGAGATAGAGAAATTAAAATTAAGTGAGAAAGCGCGTGAAAACGAAAATTCACACATTTTGGCAAATAATATGAAAGAAACGCTTAAATTAGAAATTATAAGCAAAGATCCAGGCATGAGACGCGATTACAAATTAACAGCAAATACAAAATTCGAACATTTTTAAGATTATTTTACTTCCGAGGTGAGAACTTGTGAATTACTTTATATAATTGATTCTGATAACTTGATAAATCACCTTGATCAAAAAAATCATTCAAAAATAATGAAGATGTCATTAGAAATTACGAAAATTTATCAGGAGTCATTCCACTATCAGAAGGTGAGAAGAGAGAGGGGTTTTTAAATGCCATCATGACTACTGTTCCCGAGGTGCAGACAATCGAGTTTATGACTAAAAATTCGACTGGTGAAGGTCTCAGTAAAGTAAGGTCTCATATTGCCATCAACTGCCGATTTAGAGGTACTGGCTTGAAAATATGTTACGAGTGTGGTCAAATAACACACCATAAAGCTGCTGAGTGCCCAGTGAAAATTGAGGCAACCAAAGTTTAAAAGAGGCAGAGGCATAGGCCGTGGCTTCACCAGAGGGTATCACAGGTATGATAACTCGAGACAACATACGAGAGGCGGTAAAAACAATAATGATAATGAAAGACAAAAATTATAGAGGGAGAGGCGGCTATACAAACGTAAACAAGAATGACAAAAGAAATACAAAGAATCAAAATAAGCAAATTTAATTAACGTATTAAACGCATATGAAACTTGTTTTTCACATACGTTTACGCAAAAAAGCAGTTGTTCTAACATAGATAACGATCTTGACCAACGTAATATCTTTGCTAAGTTTCTGGCTGATTCAGGTGCGACCGAACACCTGACTAACTGCAAGGTAATATTTAAATCATTTGATGAGATAGAGGGTGGGATTAGATGTGCCAATAAAAATTCAACAGCAGATTCAAAAACGGAGGGAGCGGGTACAATCGAAGTTATGTTAGACGAGAATAGATCGGTTGAAATTGAAAACGTTATATATGCAGAGGCACTGTCAGACAATTTACTATCGTTGAGAAGGTTTGCCGAAATGGCACTCGGTATTTACTTAGACAGTAAATTAATTGATATTTTCGATCCTGTTTTAAATGAATCTTTTATTACTGGGGTTTATAATAAACCTTATTGAATAATAGAATTCGAGATAGGTAAGAACAAAAATAAAGATGAGAGCAATTCTAAAAGAGTGAGTAGAAAGATTGTAGCTAACTTAACTAAAGATCAGACTAATACTAATGATATGAAAAGATATCAAACAAGAAGCATAACGGCAAGAGAGTCAGTTTAGAAAGTTGATGTGTCAAAATTTGATAAACAAAGACGAGATGAGGTTAAAGATAAGAATAGAAATGGGAGTGAGACCGACATAAAGAAACCGCGTTTAGATGAAAATAATGCTGTAACAGATGAAGGTGAGAAGTTGAAAGATAGTGTTGAGAATGAGGAGAAATTAGTCTATGACCATTCAAATTTTGATACATCAATTATGGACAGGAAATTCATGATATAGACGAGTTACCAATAATAGAACTGTCAGATAAAGAGTCTCCATTCGAAAGCAAATACAAATTATTTGTTAAAAATAACATATTAACAAAGCCTTACTCTGGCATGTGAGGTTAGGTCATGCTTCGATTGCTTACCTTAAAGCCATGCAAAAGATGTTTCCTGAAAATAAGGAATTGAAAGACGCGATTTTTGATGAGTCAATACTAGATTGTGAGGTCTGCATGATAGCAAAATTTAATAAAATGCCGTTTAATTCGGTGCGCAGACGAGCAACGGAGCCACTGCAAATTATGCATTCGGATACTATGGGACCCATTAGTCCACTATCTTATCCCAAAGGGTATAAATATATTGCCATACTTATTGATGACTACTCGTGGTTAGCAATGGCATATCCTATGGAGACAAAAAACGAAACAGGGCACTTTTTTAAGGCATTTGTGAGAAGCTCTCGAAATTCATTAGGTAGTGATGCGAAAGTATGTTATCTGCGTACAGATCAAGGTACAGAATGTAGAGGTGGCCATACTATTGAAGTGTTAAAGAGTCTAGGTGCAGAACAGCAACTTGTGAATCCCGACACACCTGAGCACAATGGTGTTGCTGAGCGGTTCAATCAGGTCATACAGAAGAAAGTGAGAGTGTATATGTATGATGCGAAATTACCTAAAAACATGTGGGACCTCGCTTTAAGCACTGCTGTTTACGCTTATAATAGAATACCTCACAAATCTAATGATATGATAACGCCGATGCAAAGATTAGATCCCGATCACAATTACGACAAAAATCAGCTCAAACGGTTTGGGTGCGTTGCTTATGTCAAGGTTCAGAGAAAGACTGGTCCTAAGTTTAGGTATGAAGGAAGACGTGTGATCCTGGTGGGCTACACCCCTACTGGATATCAGTTTTTAAAACCTGAAGAAGGTAAATTTTTTGAGAGCAGAGATGCGCGCTTTAATGAAACGCTAGTATATGGAGATAAGTATGAAAAAGATAGTATAAAAGATTGGCCGTCAAGCAAACAGAAAATAATCAAAAGAAGTGGTTTGTCGAATTTGATAAAGATGAGACTGAAAATGAAACAGTTTTGGAACCGGAGGGAGAAGTGAAAAGGAAAAGAGGACGACCGAAAAAAAACAGATTATTTCAAATGAGACTGAAAATAATACAGATGAAGTCAATGAGATCAGTTTTTCCTAAATTATTAGAGATAAGAATGAAAGAATCAATATATGTATTAGATGCAATGAGACTGAGACTATGTGATGAGGCTACAAGAGAAATGAATTATACTGAAGACAAAATTGATCATGCAATGATTGCACAAATCAATTAAGATCCAGTGTCATATAGAGAGGCGATGCAAACTAAGGAAATCGAACTTTGGCTGAAAGCAATAAGCGATGAGTTAAGTTCTATGTATAAAAATAAGGTGTGGTATTTAGTTGACAGACCTGCTATGATGAAAGACGGCAGAAAATCAAATATCATTGATTCTAGGTGGATTTTCAAAAGAAAAATTGAAAGTGATCGAAAAATAAAATATAATGCACGGCTCGTAATTAAGAGGCTTTAAATATAAAAATAACTATGATTTAAAAGAAACTTACGCCTCTCTGTCTCGATCGCCCCTGATAAGATCTGTTTTTGCTATTGCAAATAAGTATGATTTAGAGATGTGTCAATTAGATGTGAAAACTGCATTCTTGAATGGGTTAATTGATGAGGAAATTTACATGGAAATCCCAGAAGGTGCGAACGTTACACAAGAATAGAGGGAAAGTAAGGTATGCAAATTAGAGCGAGCTTTGTATGGTTTGCGAATCAGCCAAAAAAAATGGAATTAACGATTTACTAAGGTGGCATTGAATGTAGGTTTGAAAAACGATGAGAGCGAGCCATGTTTGTTTACCTGAAGAGAGGGTGAGAAAGTACTATTTTTGTTACTATACGTAGATGATATAATAATTGCAAGTAATGATGAAAATAAATTAGGAGAAGTGAAGATAAAGTTAAATAGTGAGTTTGACATGAGTGAATTAGGTGAGCCTAAAGAATTCCTTGGAATTTCGATAAAAAGAGACAGAGAAAAACGTGAAATCATTCTTAGCCAGGAAAAATATGTAGAAAAACTCTTAATTAGATTTAAACTCAATGAAGTACATCCACAGAAAACCCCTATGGTTACTACACAAGTAGCAAGCAGAGAGAGAAAACAGAGAGAAAAAAATTTTTATAATGAATTATGAAAAGAAACAGAGACGAAAGAGAAAATGTACCGTACAGGGAAGCCATAGGTAGCTTATTATATTTGGCCGGGGCGACTCGACCTGATATATCTTATGCAGTGAACGTGTTAAGTAGACACCAAATTAATCCCACTGAGGATGACTGGAAAATGGTTAAGAGAGTATTTAGATACTTGAAAGGTACAAAAACCCTGGGATTAAGATATACAGGAGAAAGAAACGATTTGCAAGCTTATTCTGATGCAAGCTTTGCTGATTGTAAAGGCTCACTCACAACATGTGGGTACGTAATTAAACTTTTTGGAGATGCGATAACTAGGAGGACACACAAGCAACCGTATGTTGCCTTGTCAACTTGTCAGGCAGAGTATGTAGCGATGAGTGAGCCATGTCAAGAATTAATAGCTATGAACAATTAATTTTAATTAATTTTGAATACATCTTTTTGTCCTATCAAACTGTGGTGCGATAATAAAGCTGCTGAAGAAAGTGCTAATACGTGTGGAGGTAACAAGTTGAGACATATGACTGAGTTGCGGGAGCATTATGTAAAGGAATGCATAGAAAGAAATTTGGTTATAATAGGGTGGATTCCCTCAAAAGATTAATTCGCTGACATATTTACTAAACCTCTTTCATTTGACATGCATAAATATCTGGTAGATAAAATAATGAACATTAGTTTATCCTGACTAGTTAATATTTAATAACTAATATTTTTTATGTTTCACAGCCGATTAGCCAAGAAAACGTGGTATTAAAGATCAGCCAGAAGAAGTAAAAAAGGGGCGATCTGTGAGATGAGAAGGAGAAAAAAAATGATTAGCCTAAGAGAAGAAATCCTGACTGATGAGACACGTACCGGTAAAAATCGATAAAAGACATTTTTGTTCACAGGGAGAGTGCAGTTCGGTTGCACTTCAGTTAACTAGGCTTGAAGCAAAGCTCCAGGTATAGATTTAAATTCAACCCTATTGATAAATTATTTTGATTTAACAGATAAGAGTACAATGAGAAGGAGAAAGAAAAAAAATGATTAGCCTAAGAGAAGAACTGAGAAAATAGAAATAGAAAATAGCTATACATATTTTATATCTGCATGAATACAGAATGAATGAAGTATTTAAGAGTTTAAGTGTAAGCTGCGCCAAAATGAAAATGTAAAGTTTTGTTTATTGCTTTTATGTAAGCAATACAAAAGAGGACGTAAAATAAAAATACAAAAAGAATAAATGAAAACCTAATGCTTAAATGTATGTAAAGCGATTATTCGGGAGGGAGTGTGAGAAATAACGCCTAATACATAGCTTTACGCACAGTGTGAAGCTCCGCCAAGCTTCGTGCAGGCTCTGTTAAAACTTCAGTACGTTTCGGACTCTAAAGAGAACAGACGTGTCATAAGAAGTATATGAATGAAAGCTGTCTTCGAAATATATAGTCTTTTTATTATTAGCCATTGCTAAACCTCCAACAATTATTACAAATTTCATATATTATATATTATAATTCTGTTTTTTTGTGTGTTTATTTCATTTTTGTTTAGTTTCCGAGGTCTCAGAAGTAGCATGTCACGAATATATTAATAATATTCTATATAAATTAATGTTATGGAAATAATAATAATTAATTTTAAATGGAAAGGCGACGAGTCTGACATAACTCGCTCTTTTATTACAAACTACTCCAAACAATTTATGATGAATACAAAATAATTCAGTAATAATTAAAACAATTTTATAAAATCTTCTAAGGGAAATTATACCATAATATAAAATCAAAATGTGACCTTTGGTATTTACACATGAACGTTAGATTTTCACTCTATATCTGTATTGCCCGCCCCCACGCATCGAAATTTGGAAAAGGCGACGATTGTGACCGAACTCCCGCTTGAATTTGTTTGAATTCCAAAACTACATAGGCTGCAGCCTAGGGCGGCAAGATTTGGGTAGCGGCAGAATTTTCATGCGATAAATTAAAAAAAATGTCAGATTTTTTCTACACAGATGCAGCCTGAGCGTGGTGGAAAAAATTGTCATAGACATTGACTAAAAAGATTGATTTTTCATCCAACCCACTTATGTAATGTATTGAGTAAGTCAACACATTACATAATTCATCTGACGAATTCTAATTTTACCGCGCATAATCTTCGTCTTTCTCACTTTTAAGTAGTAGTGGTTAATTTCTGTTAGCCTAAGGGCGGCAGATACCTAAATCCGCCACTGAATTTACGATTAACTTCAATAAAAAATTTCAACGAAAGTTCCAACCAGTTTAAAATAGTACACTTCAAAGATATTATAAGATATTATACACCTAGACACGGCAAGTGGCGGCGGAGTGGAGGAACAATGTATATAGCAACTACTTTCCTGCGGTGCGTAGCTACTGCCCTCTTCGTACTACCTTCCTCCACTCTTTCTCTGTAGGTACAATCGTTGCTGTGGAGCTCTAAGGGTATAATGATCTTAAATCTATTATCCTTGCAGCTTCTCCCGGTTATCTCAAAACATCCGTAAAGTAGAAGCAGGTATTCTGACATGATTTACAAAATAACAAATTAATATAAAATGATAATACTTTTGAAATTCTAATCCTTATTTTATTTGTAGAGAAAATAAATTAGTAACAATATTAAAGATTTGCCACAAAAATTAATTTTAATGCTAATTTTGTAATTAGGTAAATATTTATTTTTCCAATTGATATTTCCCATTGCGGTATATTAAGTAAAGATGATATGAATGTTTCTTTAGAATGGATCAAGAAACATGTATTAAATTTTCATTTTCTTACAGCAATTTCTTATTAAATAATTTGAAACAAATTAATCAATATTGATCCTAGGTTAGAAGTAAACTGCAGGGTTATAAATAAAAGCATTGCTATTATTTTGCAACGATCAAAATCTAATAATTTCAGAATTTATTAAATTCATCTTTTACATGAGGAACGCTTGCGAAGTTAAGCAAAATCGAATATAACCGTTAAAGATTATATAATTTCTAATTAAAAGCCTTCAACGTTAAATGATTTTTAATTAAAACCCTCAAAATTAGGAAATTTTATTTTAAATTAGCAGTAATAATTTTTAATAGAAAACGTTATAATTGAAAGAATTTCTATATTAAAAAATTAAAAACTTCAATTAGAATTTCTAATTAGAATTACAATTCTAATGCATAAAATAAGTCTTCACTCATTAAAATATGTAATAATTTTTACATTCTAGTCATTTATGATTGAGAAAGTATTACAATAGGCAGAAATTTCACACCTTATTTTTTGAACGGATCTCCACGTTTTGAGACCCCCTGTAGCCAAAAATCAAGTTTTAGCGATGGCGTTTGTCTGTCTGTTTGTATGTCTGTGAACATGCTAACTCTCGAAAAAATGAACGGATCAAATCGTCGAGCTTTGGCACACTTTTTTGTATTCTAAAAGAAAGAGCGAATTTGTTAACCAACGACACATACGTGAAGAATGTTTAAAAGAAGAATTAATTGAAGCTTTTTAAAATATCTACAATTTCTCCCTCAACCATTTTTTGATAGGACTTGAAGTTTTGGTTTTATTTCTCGAAAATAATATGCAAAAAATCCTACAAAATTTCTTCTGAGTATTTTTTGTTAGGATTTGTCAGTTTCGGTTTTATTTATCGAAAATACTATACAAAGAATAAAATTCAAATTTTCGGAAAACTCGCGTGAGATACGGGAAAAAGTTGTATGGTTGAATTGCAGCTTTTACAATGTCCTTAAAAAATTTCTTGAACCATTTTTTGATGGAATTTGTCATTTTTGGTTTATTTATCTAAAATACTATGAAAAAAAATTCAAATTTTGAACCAAACAACGCAACAGACGGGATCGCTTTTAAAAAGTCGTACAAAATTTCCTTGAATCATTTTTTGATTATTATTATTATTATAGATTAGCAGTTCGAACTCGAAAGT
>CAKNYM010007029.1:0-15545 GCA_932195095.1 Andricus curvator | reverse complement strand
TCCATTTGTTTACGAGACAAATACGTACTATTCTTTTGCAGTCATTTATTTATTTTTTATTTATTTATTTATTTCTGAAATTCTTTTGACGAGTGACTGATTCTGAATCGATTCTAAGCGAGGAACGTCACTGATTCCTCCAGTGAACGGCCCCTCGACTCCAAGTTATGTTAGCTGCGAGGCTTTGTTAGGAGTTCCGAATGCGTAGGTAGGTGGTTCGAACCCACAGCGAATAAGAATTTTAATAGCGTGCGATTATTGGTGTAGTTGATTTTTTGTGTAATAGTAAATAATTATGTACTTAAATATGTGACCAAAGATTAAAGCATAATCATAATAATAATGATAATAAAAAGGAATAATTTTTTTAGGCGAACAATCGGCCATAATTTTATAGAACTGTTATCTATAGTTTCGAGACTTCTCCGGTATAGACTGTATATTAGCTGGACTTTTAGATTTTCTAGAAATATTCTACGTTTTTCGCATCCTGCCTTCTCATAGAGAATACGTCACCTCATCGTTTACATTTTATAAAACCTTGTATTACATTCCGTAGAATAGTTCAATGCAATGTAAACCCAAGAAGATTTTAACTTTTACTAAACTACCCGTCGTATGCTCTACTATAGGACTAGTTCTATCAAATTTACTGGACTTTTTTCCGTGTATTTGAAATATTAATAATCGTTAAAAATAGTGTATTCAAATGTTGCAAGTGAAAAATGTATAATTAATAAAAAGTAACATAACTAAATAAAATAAATCATTAACAATATTTGTGTATATCCTTTGACAATATTTAAATAGAAAAAGATTACTGTCGACAAATGAAGGTAAAAATTTGTTTGTCGTCAATTTAAAAAACTCTCAAAGATATTCATAAGCCAACCCTGCAGATTGGAACGAATTCTGAGTTTAGTGTCTATCTAAAAATGTATTTAAGATCGAAATGATATCTGCTTGCTTATGAATACTTTTATGCACCAAAGTCAAAGCATGAAAAAAATTCGCGAATCAAAATTAGATTTCTTAACTATCTCCTTTCTGGCTTATGAGAGATAATTACATTAAAAAAGAGGGAGAAAATAAAGAATCAACCAAGACCAACCTCTCACTCTATCTTATTCTTCCTCCGTCTTTTTTATACTACTAGGGATATCATCATTATACAAAAGGCTACTTTGTCTAATTCTCCATTTATTGGTGAAAATTGATTTTCCTATAAATTTTTTTTTTTAACAAGAACAATGAATCAATTTAACCGGTTGGCTGATCTCAGTTTTTTACTAATTAAATAAAATTCCTTAATATTCTGTACTAGTCCTCCAATCATATCAATCCCATTTCCCCAATGTCTATCAATTTCTGTGAGATTAATAATTTGAAAAAAAAAATTAGGTTGAAACACTACAATTGAAGGATTATACATTGTTATTGAAACATTCAAATTAAAAAATGTCACTTATAAATTAAAAATTAAAAAAAATGAAACAATGAAAATTTTTAAGTTTGCATTCAGCACTCTGAAATTTCAATGATTCGAGGCTTATTTTATTTAAAATAATTCAATTTCAATTTGTTTATTTTTGAATATTTAATTTTTACTTTTTTATGTTAAATTTATTGTAACAGACATAGCGAACCTCAAAGCGTGTCCACAGTGCTTTCAGAGAAATCATATCGGCCCGCATCAGTATTTTATAAACAAAGCTTAACTAAGCAGACCTGGAAGAGACTGCGTTTTAAGAACTAAAATAGTTTGAACAATCAATCAAGAAATTTGTATGTGTTCAACATTATATCATTTTCAAACAATTTTAATTAAAAAGAGTACAATTTAGTGATTCTAAGTTGTTTATTTAATTTAAAATAATTCAATTTTATTTAATTTATTTTGGAATATTAGATTTATAATTTCGTATTTTAAATAAACAGTCAAATATTGTGTAATATTGAAACAAAATTTTTAAAATTATTATTAAAAAATTTTGTTGAAAAAATTTATTAAACAAAAATTATAATTAAAAAATTAAATATTTATAAATATTTTCAAACTGAATGCTTAAAAAATTGAGTATTTTAGAATGCAATAATATTGGAATAGAATTTTAAATGGAATAAAAGCATTTAATTATGAATATATTAAGTAAAAAGTTTTTGAAAATTGAAGAAGGATTTAAAAAAAATGGTTATTTCAGAATTTATTGATATTTTCCGGAAACATTAACATTTGACGTTTTTTCAAACAACTTCTAATAAAATTAGCACATACTGGCTTAAATTTATGTCCATAAAACGGGTACTTTTATCACCTTTCATGCAATAATTGAGACAAAATCTACAGTTTATTATTATTAAAACTAGGGTGCTTGTTCAACCTATTTGAAAATAGATGTCCAGAAACTTTTGTACGACATTACATATAGGAGAAAATAAATTTTTATACTCCTACATGTGCGTGAGTTATTATTTGCTTTATGTAAGATTTCTATTTCTCAGGGATCACAGCGCAAAAGGAGCTCCAAAAAGGGGAAATAGGGTGATTTTCTCACGAAAAAGGGGGAAATAGGGGAAAGATTAAACATGACTAAACATTTATTTTTATATGTCGAAAAGAAAGAAATGTTATATTTTTAAATCATTTTTAATGATTTTTCAATGATTTCTGCCATTAAAGAATTCATGTTTGAAAATTGGATATACTTAGGTCGTTGGAAATCCATTCACAGTGAAATAAAAAAGTCCGAGAAAAAAAAATAAAATTAGTTAAATACACAATTTTGATATGTTTAACATCGTTTTCATAAATATTTCTTTCTAAAATTTTTCATTTCTTCCTTAATATAATTAATACTTTCAATGTAAATTTAAAACTACACTCTTCAGTAGAGCAAAGTAAAAATGCTAAAATTAATCGAATCGTTTGAGCCGAGGGATACAAATTTGTGGTCCAACATCCAAAACAAGTATAGACAACAATTTTGAAATCAGTTAAGATTTTCTGTTCTCTTTTTTAAATTTACAATTAAAAATCTTTAAAATAAAAAATAAAAATTTGGCTTATTTAAAAATTTTTTTAAATGTAAACAAAATCATGTTTTTTGGATTGATTCGAACCTGAAATTTCTTCAGCTTGAACCAATGAAACATGTTACTATTTTTTATTCATGGGAAACATTTTTTTTTCGTGGTGTATATAACGTTCCAAAATCGTAAAAAAATATGAAATCCCAAAAATCCTCAATGAAGACAAAAGTTTTTTTCCGAAAAAGCAAAATAATAAAATGTTTCTTCGGTTCAAGCTGAATAAATTTCATATTCGACATATTCAACTTTTTTTTTTAAATGTGTGCATATGACTCAATCCAAAAAAACATGTTTTTGCACATTTTCAAACAAATTGTTACTGCGCAAAAAATTTATTTTTAAATTTCGTAATTTTTTATTATCGTTCACTAGTAAAAGCTGTGAATACAAAAAATTCATCATAATCTTTGAACCAATTGGAAACATTTTGAATTTGAAATCATTAAATTTTACTGATTTAAATTTTTTTTCACTTTTGTCGAATGCCAACCCACAAGTTTTTTTCCCTCAGCTCCAACGATTTAATTTGTTTTGGAATTTTCACTCCGCCCTACTCTTCAGTGCTCTCAAACTCAAATTAAAAATGGCTCAAATTGCAGTTGATGAATTGAGAATATTCCACTTTTTAATTAGGTAGGTATATAAAGTGTTCACCTTCCAATACCTGTTTAAAAAGTACTATATATTTTGTAATGTTATTGGTACCTTATTTATTCATAAATAATTTATGTTAGTGCTATAGTTGCTTTCATCGTTCTTTTGTTAATAACAATTGTTATCAACAAAATCCTAGATTTACCGAATCTGATCTTTTTATTCGCGTTGCTTGAATCAGACACAAAGAAAAACTTCTATCTCTCTTAAATTTGCTCATAATTCAAACAATTTCCAGTTTAAAAGTGATTAATACAAAACCTAGAAACTGCAAAATCAAATATTTTATTATTATATATTATTATTTTGCAGATAATTGTTTATGAGGCCGTAATTAATAAACTGTTTGGATTAAGAGCAAATTTAAGAGAAATAAAAGTTTTTCTTTGTGCCTGATTCAAGCAACGCGAATTAAAAGGTCACATTCGGTAAATCTAGGATTTTGTTGAGAACAATTGTTATTAACAAAAGAACGATGTTTTCAGAGTAGTAACAGAGAGAGAGAAAAAATTATGAGTAAGCTACCAGATAAATAACTTTAAAAAATCGAAAATCTTAACTGTAAAATTGCAGCTGGAACAGACCAGAGATTATTTTGCAATTAATTGTTTATAAGGCTATAGTTAACAAATTATTTGAATTAAAAGAAGATATATAAGAGCCAATGTTTTTCTTTTATATCTAATTCTAAAAACACGTTTAAAAATGAAAGATATATCAAATATCCGTATTTGTTTATAAAAATTGTTATTAATAAAAAACAATTGAGATTTTTGCAAAGTAACAAAAGTATTTGTAATCAAGGTAATTATCCCAAGATTTTTTACAAAAGTTATAGCATCAACCTTTTACAATGTACACAAAGTCTTTTATTAAAAAGTTCAAACAATTGCACACGTAGTTGTTCAAAAAGGACCATTTTTAACACTTATATATTAACAAAAGTTTTAGCTCCGTCGAAAAATTTTCTTTTTCCTCGTGCAGAATACAGAAGTGTTACTGGCTACTGGATTATGAGGTTTAGAAAGGGAGGTGGAAGAAAGAAAGAATGGACGGGGAGATGGAAGGGAATAAAGTTAGAAGAAGTAAAAGAGTTTAAATATCTGGGATATACCTTTCAAACAAATCGAGATCATAGAGCTCATATAAGAGAAAGGATAAAAAAAGCAGCAGGGTCAATGAAACAGATATGGGGAATAGGAAAAAGAAGGTTCAAACAAAATTGGAGACGGAGGATGTAGCTATTTGATACGCTGGTATGGCCGGTATTAGGTTATGGAGCATTGATATGGGGATGGAAAGAACGGAAAGAGATTGAGAGTTTACAAGAAAGGTATATAAGGTGGACGTTAGGGGTAGACTGGAAGACTCCGGGATATATGGTGAGAAAAGAAGCGCAAAGGGATAAATGAAGTACTAGGGCGGGAAAGACGGCATGGAAATTTGAGACGAAGCTAAGGGAGGGAAAGGGAGGGGATTTAGCGAGAAAATGTTTGATAGAGGTAGAAGAAAGGAGAGGGAGGGCGATTGAATTAACAAGATGGGAAGAAGAAAGGAGGGAGTTCTTTCATGCTGGAGATATAGAAGACGGGACTGGAGTAAACTATGAAGAATTGGAAAAAAGGGAGAGGGGAAGATAATTAATAGAAAGATGGGGGATGATTGAGAAATCAAAATACAATAAATGGTATAAGATGATAAAAAAGGAAGGAGTAACAAAGTATTTAGAAAAGAGATGGGGAGAGAAAAGATGGACCAGAATAGCAAGATTTAAATTGGGAAACGAGGTAAGAGCAGGTACGTATTGGGAAAAGAAAGAGAATAGGAAGTGCAGAATCTGTGAATGGGAAGAGGAAACATGGGAGCATGTATGGGAAAGATGTAGGAGAGGAATGGAAGATAAAGGAAGCTGACAAGAGAATGTGGTGAAGATTCTAGGGGAGGATGGATTGGGGGAAGAGTAGATGAAGGAGTTGGAGGGGGCTAGAGGAGGGAATGAGAAAGAATGAAAGAATGCATGTGAAAAAATGGCAAAATGGAGGTACAAGAGAAGTGAAAGGAAAAGTAAACGGAAGTCATTTAGATTAGAAGCGTAAAGATCTATAAGTAATGGTTATGTAATAGCATAAGTAGATGAAGATGCGGTTGCGTTCCCAATCTCTCTCTCTCTCTCGCTTACACTCTCGCTTTCGATCGCTCGCTCACTCGTTTGCTAACACGTCCCAAATTGCGCTATTATAAAAATATAATTAAGGATCGAGATCAGGGCCGTTTCTGGACAGGGTGCAATGTTTGATTTGCACACGGGCGGCCGGGTAAAGGTCTTGTTGGGGGGCGACCGCCCCGGCCGGCACTAGATTTTTTTATTGCCCTACGTATAGCTTTAGAAAATCTGAAAGGTGCATACCTACTAGACACGTTTAACTCATTCATAATTTCACTTAAATAGCAATTTGGACAGAGTGAAGGTAGGGTAGACGTAAATTTGATGACTTTATTACCCTACTATTATATTTCTATATAGTTTTCCAGTAGACAGCATCCAGTATACAGGTATTCGTCATGTAAAGACAGTGCAAGTTCTAAGTGGTGTTTTCTTTCATACATAAAGATGGGGACTTGCATGTTGGTGGCGGAAGTGAGAACGTGTTCAGTGGTAGGTGGTGAGAGGATTTAACGGAATTTGGGTGGAAGGTGTGAGTGGAGTGTAAGGGTGGAAGCCTAGGAGGTGAGTAGGGTTGTGTGAGGAGAATTGGGGAAATAAGTAATTTTCAGCGTAGGTGTGAGGTGGGATTTAGTTAAATAGAGAAAGTGAGGTTAGGTTGGCAAGAAATCGGGGGAGTTTGTGGTCAGGAGTCTTGAGCCTTCGGGGGGTCAAGGTTGGTTCTCGCAGAGTTGGGGGATGTCAAGGGAGAGAAAGGGGTGTCTGCAGGGACTGTGAGGAATTGAAAAAAAAGGGAAATAAAGGAAAAATGTGGCGGCGATAGACAGTAGCATTCTTCAGAGACATCTGTCGGTTGCAGAAAGTACTGCATGAAGAGGTCCCAGTTACCGACGGCAGAGCGGGACGTGGGCAGCGAGAGTACTGGCAGTATTGGAGAGAGCAGAACGGTGGGAAAAAAGGAAGCGAGAAGGTAAGGGAGAGAGCGTCTAGCGCAAGTGACGGGGAGGATCTCTTCAAGAGGAAGAGAGACAGCCTAGAGAGTCTGGAGAAAAGCGAGGTTGAGAGTCCATTTAAAAAAAGCGGGATAACACGTAGGTCATCCCCCCCCCCCCCAATGGAGGGAAGTCGGAGAAGGAGGCTCTCGGGATGCTGTTAGGCGAGATCAGGGGGCTGACGGAGGACGTAAGGGGGATTAAGGAGCATACGTAGTCATGAATATGCAAGGGTGGGAGGAGACGGAGAGATTCGCAGTAGAAGGGAGGGTAGAATCAGACCATCAGCCATTAGGGTTGTGGATAAGGGGAGCAGTTAGGGAAGGTACGCTTCGAAGGGGAGTCGGTGGAAGAGATATGGGAGGATTTAAAAGAGAAAGTGAACGGGTGCGTGCAAAAGAAGGTATTCAAAAAGAAGAAGAAAGGAATGGTGAAGCCGTGGTGGGATACGGAATGTAAAAAGATGAAAAGGAAGGTAAAGAGGAAGTACAAGAAGTGGAAAGAGGGTACTGCGAAAAGGGAGGAGTACGTAGAAATGAGGAAGAGGTTTAGATTGATGTGTAAGAAGAAAGAAAAGGAAAAGAAGAAAGAGCTGGAAGAGGAGTTAGGAAATGTAAAGACAGAGAGGGGCGCCTGGAAGATAATAAATAGGTTTAGGAAGCACAGAGTGGGGATAAGCGAGAAGATAGGGCGTAAAGATTGGAGGGAGTTTTCTAAAGAATCATTTCAGGGCTCAGATTCAAGGAAGAGAGATGGTGGGAGCAGAAGAACGGGGGAGGCAGAGATGGAGGAGTTGAATGACGAGGAGATAGAGAAACAGATAAGGAAGTTAAGAAGATCAAAAGCAGCAGGGCTGGATGGGGTAGAGAACGAAGCAGGGCTGTTTAGTACACAACAGGTTAGGGAGAGGCTGAAGAAGGTAGTGAAAAAAGTATGGAGGGGGGAGGGATTCCCACGAGGGTGGAGAGAAGGGTTAATAGTGCCACTGTATAAGGAAGGAGATAGGGATAGGCAGGAAAATTATAGAGGGATTACGCTAATGAATACGGCGTATAAAGTATACGTGATGGTGGTGGCGGAGAGGCTGCGGAAGGATGTCGAGGGGAAAGGTATATTGCCGGAGACGCAGGCGGGCTTTGTCGAGAGTCGAGAGTGTACGTGTTTTTTGTGGATCTCAAAGGCGCGTTTCCGTCGGTGGATAGGGGGATGTTGTGGGAGGCGATGGAGGATAGGGGAGTGGAGAGAGGCCTGGCTGAGAGGGTAAGGGAGATATATGAAGAGACCAAAGATAAGGTAAGTTCGCTTAGCCCAACACTTTTTGCGATTTTAATTGCGGATATGGAAAGTAAGCTGGAGGCCGGAGTGGTAGGAGGAGTCAGGATAGGAGGGCTTAAAATCTGGTCACTAGCGTATGCAGACGACATAGTGTTGTTGGCAAGAAGCGAGGAGGCCTTAAAGGAGACGATGAAGAGGTTGAGAAGATACCTGGATAAGAACAGGCTAGAACTGAATGCGGAAAAGTCCAAGGTTATGGTGTTCAGGAAAGGAGGTGGAACGGATAAGGAAGGGGAGTGGAAGTGGGAGGGAAAGGCGGTGCAGGAGGTGAAAGAGTTTCTGCACCTGGGCTTCTTGTTTCGGAGGAATGGGGGAGTGGATGGTCACATAAAAGAGAGAGTGAGGAGGGCAAATGTGAAGATGAGGCAGGTGTGGGGGTTGGGAAAGAAGTTATTGGCAAATGATTTTGGAAGGAGAATGAAATTGTTTGACTCGCTAGTGATGAGTGTGCTATTGTATGGAGTAGAGGTGTGGGGGTGGAAGGAAAGTGAAGAGGTAAATAGGACACAGGAGAGGTATGTAAAGTCGACCTTGGGGCTGGCAAGGAACACGCCTTATTATATTGTCAGGAGGGAGACGGGGAGAACGAGTGTAGAGGTTCTAGCGGGGAGTCGGGCGTGTGAATACGAGGAGAAATTTTTGGAAGAGGGGGGAATTAAGTTGCTTAGGGAGTGTTGGTGGGAGAAGGAGAACAAGAGAGGGGGTGGGAAGATGGAGATTAAAAGGAAAAGGTATTTTAGAATGAATGGACTGCAGATGGATGAAGTGAGAAGGATGCACGTGGAAGGAAGGAGGGTATATGAGTTGGTTAAGAAAAACGGCATGGAGAGAGAGAAGATAGCAGGGGAAGAGAGAATAAGAGAGTCAAGGTTTAACGGGAACTATGTTTGGATTATGCCAAGGGCGAGAGCGCAATATTTGTGTGAGAAAGAGAGAAAGGAAGTGAGGAGCTTATAGCGAGGATGAGATGTGGGTGTATGTAGGGTTTTGATAGGTTCTGGCTCTCTAGGGAAAAGAGGATGTGTGAACTATGTGGGAAGGGGGATGCGAGAGTGGAGCACTGGTTGGAGGAGTGCGTAGAGGTGGAAAGGAGTGGGATAAGCATGGAGGTATTGATGCATGAAAGGGGGGACAAAAGGGCAGTAGCATGGGTCAAGGTAGTGTTGGGTAAGATGGTGAAGAAGAGAAGGAAGAAGGAAGAGGAATGGAGAAGGAAAGATTGTAAATTGAAGAGGAAGTAGATATAAGTAAACTGTAAATATTGTAAATAGTAGATAAGTATTAGGTATTAGCCGCGGAGGCCGAGTTTGGCAATGCGAGAAAGTAGGGGCATGCGTGCGAGGCGAAGCGAGGAAAGCAAGGCGATAAGAGCGAGCGGCATTAGAGATAAGGTGTGGATGGATGCTAGTTTGAAGGGTTCGTTTTTAAGAAAATTCTGTAAAAAAATGGAAGTGTAAGCAAGAAAATTTTTAAAGGCCAGCAGGCGGAAAAATGAACGTTTATCTAGTACATAAAGATGGAGGCAAGTTTTAACAAGTTTTCAGGAAAGTCAGCACATAAATTAATGAGGTATCTATGTATTAAACTTATTATGTTTATATTTTTGCTTAGAAAAAGATTATAATTTTATTTAATTATTCCCGGAGAAAAAGAGTCAGCTTATCCTGCTAATCTTATATATTATGGTTGCAGCATATATTTTCCTATATTTTTCACAGAAAATCCTGTGAGAAGTGCAGAATGTTCTAACTAAACGATTTGAGGCATTCCAAAAAATACGTCTTCACTTCTGTATATGTATTGTTGGCCCGGTTATTTTAAGCCAAGAAAGAAAAAAATCGTGCTACGCGTTTTTGAGAAAAACAATTTCTTTATTTTTAACGATTAAAATTTCGTTTTTCTCAAAAACGACGTAAAACATGAATAGCAGTTCATGGTTCAAAATTGTTCTTCCTGAAATCTATTATAAAAATTATGCCCTTACTATTTGTTTGTTTTGTGTATTTCAACCAATTTTTCCATAAAAGTAAAATATGTAAATCGATCAAAATGTACTAAAATAGCATGTATTTTAACTAACTTCAACATTTTTTTAAATGTTTGTTTTTAGTTCAATAACAATGTAAAAAACATGTTCTATGATGATATTAAGGTTCCTGAACTTCAATGTAAAGAAAAATTGTGTTTTATTTCTAAAATTAAAGAAACCTAACTTTTAACGATTAAAACTACTTCCTGAAATCTATAAAAGTATACCCATACCAGATATTGATCTCGTATGTTTTAACCGATTTTTCCAACAAAATAGAAAAAAATCTATAAACGTAGACTAAAATAGCATTTAATTACGATTGCTACCGAACTAGAAATAAATGTTTTTAAAAATAAAATGTTGAAGTTCGTTAAAATAAATTCTATTTTATTCGATTTTGATCGACTTTTTCTGTTTTTTTGGGAAATTGGATAAAATTAACAAAAATCTAGTAAGAGTATATTTTTATAGATTTCAGAAAGGGAAACAATGTTTAACTATTTGCTGCTAATCATATTTTTTGTGGCTGTCGAGAAAAATGAGATTTTTAATCTTTAAAAATTAAAAAATCATTTTTCTTCATCCCCTAGTCGAAAGTATATCTTCCCGGCCGCATTTCTGTCCGGGAACAGTGGCTTTTGCGGCCTTCTAGAATTAACACGATCTCTGATTGGCTGCCAGATTTTTGTGGCTCGCTGACTTAGCAACCTGACGTAGCAACGCTCAGTATTGTGTTATTGTGTACTTAGCCTCTGAAACATATTTATCTTGACAGGTGAATGGAAAAAAGAGACCGTCGGTGTGTTCGACCTCAAAACTGATCGTTTAACGTTATTGCGATATTTGAGCATAAAAAGACGGCAAAAAACCTCAAAAATGGCCGACTCCTCGTCTGAAGGTTCTGCAAGAAGTATTACGAAAAAATAAAAATTATGTGTTTTTGATACCCGCCCCAACCAGCAAAACCTCGGCTTCGCCTCGGCTTTGAAAAAATTGGGCGGGCGACCGAATCCTATGCATCCACTCAGCTGACCGAGAGCAGCAGCGGCGCTACACGAGGTGGCGCGCGTGCTGATGTACCCAGCTAACACAGTTACTAGTCCGAATAGTCACATAATTGTAACAAGATTAAAAAAACCAGTCACTGGTGACTTCCATGCTGGTCACCCAGTGACAATATATTTCCCACTCAAAGTAGTAACAAATTACAAGCGAAGCAGGTAACATTATCCCGCCATTGTAATCACATGCTTGTAACAAAGTGATGTTTGGAAACGCAACGTGCAATGACAGCTTAACCTCAAAATATACATCGTTTCGGAATTGTAATTATGAATATTTTTGCAAAAATGTTGGAAAGGAACATAATTAAACGATAAATAAGTTCCAGAAAAGGGAGATAATATGTGAACAAAGCTTTTATAAAAAAACAGATATTTATCAGCTGAACCCTTACGAAAAAGAAATTACATTATAGAGGTTAGACCCAAAATGTATATGTATAAATGAAGATCGCTGCCGGCTGTTACCGCCATGTTACTAGTCTGACAGGGAACGGTTGCAAACAAGCCTCCCTAGTAAACTACGGCGATTATGCCGTTACCTGCTAGGAGACTGAGATACAAGTAACAATTCCTCTGATAACATGTGATCATTCAGGAACCTTTCAGGATGGTAACAGGTTAGCTGGGCAGGCCACAAAAGAAAAAGCAACCGAGCTAGCAGCCGACAACGCATTTTATTAATTAACATTAATTAATAAACGTACTTTCGTCTGGGGATGAAGAAAAATAGTATACGACACACGGCCAGAAATATTGGATGCCCTGGCGTGCGTGATATGAGGCCTCGGCCTTCATATCACACACGCCCGGAAATCAAACTTTCTGGTCTTGGGTCGTAATATACTATTTCTCAAAAATGCGTCGTATTACTTTTTTCATTCTTGGCTTAAAATAACAGAGGGGAAACCTCGAAATACGTACACAAGGGAAACTGTATTTATTCCTTCTGGGTTAAAAATGAACCACGTTGAAGGAAAAAGAAATCGGATAATATTTAGAGGTCGCTCATCGCGATAATGTAAAATTGCACAGAATATAAGACATTTGGCTTATAAAATTGGTGTTTTTTTATAATAAGTTTTTTTTTACAATTTTGCATACTTATTCGGTTGTCTTTAATACACATTTAAATTATTTTTAGGTTCTGAAAAAAGAATTCACATAAACGTGTAAATTTACTATTTTTGAAAAATCAGTTTATATTAATTGTTTTCTTAAGAACATAAAAATAATTCAAATGTATATTAAAGGCCTCTCAGAAAGTGGAATAGGCGATGAATAATGGTTCTTATCATAAACGATTTATTTTTCCTTATACGTGGTTCATTTTTAACCCAAAAGGGACAAAAAATAGAAAATGCAAGTTAAGATTCGGACATGTTTTTTTGGCTTACTTGAACGCATGTGAGGGTACTATCGGATACCTGACGGCCTAGCTAACCTTTTCTATTGTTTTGCGCTCTGCCTCGAGCAAACTCTAGCTCGAAATTCGACGAGGCGTTGTGGTGCTCAACCGGAGGCTACTGTGTACGTTGCGATGGTACAATTTTGCGTTACAATTTTTGGCTAACTGTAATGCAAAGTAATATACGTTACTGCACGTTACTTTAATACATTTGTTTATGGTATTCATACTACATTATATGTCATGATAATCAATCAGGAGACATATTTTCATTATAGAACAAGGCTGAGGCTACATGTATGACGGCAAAAAATTCTGTAAAATAGGTTTTGGAAAGACTGAACAGAGAAAAAACTTTAAATAATGCACGATAAAGTGGCATCTTTAGCCATTCACTTTTTTCCGTGTAGGAAAAAATTTTAAGAACGGCCTTTTTTGACAACTATGCGTATGGATTCGACTTTTCAATGAAGCATTTAGTTCTTTTTTGCTTTTTAATTATTATAAATGAATTTGGGAACATTTTCATAATTTTTTCAAGAAAAAAAATTATTTTCAATCTAATATACGTATCAAAGCAGCACCTCAGATCTAATACATTTGATAAAATGTTTAAACCAAGCTAATGTAACCTGTTTTGTGAAAAGTTATTATAAATTACTTTAATAAGAAACAAAAAAAAACAACGCATGCTTCATTGACAAGTAAACTAGGCCTACTGGGGATCACCACGTAAAAAAACGGTGGTGTGAAACAGAGCCATTTAAATTTTAAAGGTACCATCGCAACGTACAGAGTAGCCTCCGGTTGAGCACTACAAACGCCTCGTCGAGCTTCGAGCTAGAGTTTGTTCGAGGCGGAGCGCAAAACAATAGAAAAGGTTAGCCAGGCCGTCAGGTGTATCCGATGGTACCCTCGCATTCGTTTAAGCCGTTTTTTTTACATCCTTAAGCAGCATATTGCTGTATTTTGTATTGAATTTATTAAAAAAACAGCGCTTTCTAGCCTACTCTGAGCAGTATATTGCTGTATCTCTTATTAAATTTATGAGAATAACGCGCTTTCTATCCTACTTAGGCTCGCTATTTTGAATTTTGTTAAGGAAAGATTATTTTGCGAAGATTAGTTCAATCGATGTAATTTTTAAATAGGCTGATAAAAAAAATAGTTTAAACAGACCGTACTCTACTATATATTATTTGAGTTAATCATATTTGAAAGCTTTATAAATCACATTACAAAATTTCATATATTCAATTCAATGAGTTTTAAGACGAAAAATGATCAACTTTTTGCTTTGAATGTTATTAATATAATACAAAATAACCAGAAAAATGTACGTTTGCCCTTTTGCGAAATATTTAGACTAGATTAATAAAATCACCAAATTTATTTATTTTTAATTTTTACATGTCCGAGAGAAAAACAAAATGCCTATCTGGTTATCAGTGCAGAAAGAGAGAAAAAAAAGAAATAGTCACTTATGGAAAAAGAATCAGGTGCAATTAAGAAGTTCTTGTTGTTTAACGAGTCTAACAACCGAATAAATATTGTAGAAAGAGGAAATATTCATGATCCGCAGCATTGCTTCCAAGTTGAGTTTTATTTTACTGTATTCGATACAGCTATGAACTCTTTAAATCAGAGATTTGAATTTCTGAAAAAATGTAATGAGTCGTTTGGTTTTATTTTCAATAGTTCAAATCTGAGAAATGTTAATAATTATGACCTGCTTAAAAAATGTGAAAATTTGCAACTCAATCTAACAAACGAAAGCGAAAACAAATCGGATTTGGAAGAGCTCGAATTATGTGATGAACTAATTTCTTTGAAACCTATGCTTAATCTGAATTTGAATTCCAAACAAATTTTTACATTTTTGTTGAAAAAGAACTTGCAGTTAGTATTTTCAAATACATCTGTAGCATACCGAATACTGCTTACATTGGCGGTTACAGTTGCAGCTGGGGAAAGATCGTTTTCGAAACTAAAGATTATAAAAAATTATCTAGGAACAACAATGACCGAAGATCGTCTGTAAAACTTAGCTATCATTTCTATCGAGTATGAAATCGCAAATTGTTTACCAATACGACAACTTATAGAAGCATTTGCTGAGATGAAAGCAAGGCGAGTACATTTTACTTGAAATTCTATGCGTATCGTAACAACGATCTGCAAAATGCAGTAATAAACTTAACGTCGTGTTAATTTAAATCTCACACTGAATGTTTAAATATATTTATATATAATGATACAAAATGTGTTATAATTACAAATTAGAATTTAGAGGGTAGAAAAAGGGTGAAGGGACAGCATGAAAATATTTGCACACGGGCGGCCGAATGTCCAGGAACGGCCCTGATCTAGATATAAGATTTTCTGTAAATATTTGTAAATAAATGTAAATAGTAAGGATAAGATTTTACAAAATATGTAGGCGGACGTACTGTAAGAAATGGAAGTCATGTAAACCCTTAGGGGACACATTATGAATAAAGAAGTAAAAAATCTGCCCGCTGGGCGGGCACATTCTCATCGCGCGCGACTTGCTTCACTCGCAAGTTTGTGCACATACTTTTTAAAACTAAAGGTCAAATCATCGACATCTGTAATTTGGTGATTGTGAATTCTCTTTTGTTACAGCTCCTTCAGCATTAACGAACGCATTCTCATCACGTATCTCGTGCTTCGCACTCGATTTTGTCCAATATGCGAACTTTTCTGCATTATCTTCAACACTATTATATCAAATGGAAAATGGAGACGGGGAGAACGAGTGTAGGGATTCTAGCGGGGAGTCGAGCGT